>JAQIWH010007955.1:0-10788 GCA_034695005.1 Cryptops parisi | reverse complement strand
ACACAGTGATCACCTAGCTCGCCCCTTGACTGCCTCAAGCTAATTCTGTGCCAGCTTATGTGAAATGGAGTTATAGTTGTGAATAATTCTCTTTCTCCCATTTTCTGCGTACCTTTTTTCTTATCTGACAAAGCTTCTAGGTGGGAGGTAAAACGTATAAAAATGTCTAACCGGTGGATAGTTTTAAGAATTGTTTACCAATATTAAATTAATTTCTATTATTTTGATAGTACATGTACTAGTAAATATTCCGTCAAAAATAAAAAGAAAGCATTTTTTTTTCATTACCGTACGCAATTCATTGATTTAATTTTACATTTATTTTCTTTACATTTTTGTCACATTTCTTTATTCTTTTAACTCATGTTTCTCCAAAACATTCGTTACAATTATTAGTGTTTTACCTCATGTTGTGTGCGATGCGAAGCAACATTCGGTACAGTTAAAACACATTTTTACAAACGTGTTTTACTTGGGACATTTACAACAATCCGATTCAGCAACATTTTAAAAAAAGAAACAAACATCATCATTCAATATTGGTATTTAAAAACTAAATAGCAAGCAAACTCACTGCAAGGTAGAAGCCACGTGGACGCGTGGTGAGCATTTTTTCTTGTGAGCATGCATGTTAACCACTTGCACCCACAGAAAAGCGGAGATAAAGGCAGCACAATTTTCATTTGTTTCATGGTCGCATGAAAAACGACTCGTCCCATACCCCCTGAGGACACTTTCGTGTCGCAAATGTCGTAAATGCACCCGTTTAGAGTACGAACTAACCGCCCACCAAAATTCAACTTCTTTCTGCGCTTTCTGATTTTCGCGTTGCAAAATCCCTCACCACGGCTATTATATAGTAGGATAGAACAAATATCCTATATAGAGATGCTATAGTAAGAAAGAATAGTATACTATGTATACAGTACGATAAGATAATATCTGAGAGAATAAGAAAGCTGGCTTTGTGTCCCATTACATGTACCGTACTCTTATTCAACATTATTTAGACGTAGATAGGCGTCTGCGCAGATATATTGTTTTTTCATAAGCTTTTTATGGTTTTCCTGTTTTTCCTTCCCATATAGGATCCCTTGGATCGCAAGTTTAAATAAAACTCTAACATGCGATTTTGGAAACACTGACACTTATCTTAATTTCACAACTTGTGAACTTTAACTTCCCCACCCTCAAATACACAATTAAGATTAAAAAACTAAGATAAGAAAAAACAAAACTTATCCCAGGTAACCTAGGGGTAAGTTTTGGTTTTTTCTTACCTTAATTTTTCATCTTAATTTCATAACTTAATGGTAGTGACATGTATTTGAAGGCACTAAAGCACTATACTGTACTGTATTTCATGTGTCATATTTATTCCAGGAAACCTGTTGCTAGTTTTATTACATAAGATCATCATATATAGGAAGTAAAAATCGTCGTTATCACGATGTCATAGATCTTGCACCTTGTACCGTCGGGTGACGATTCTTTATACGGCAAATCCTCGATTTACTTGATTAACTGATTCTTGAGATCCTCGCGCTAATTAAAAAAAACCACGTAAGTCGAACTGTACTTGAATATGTTTTCATGAAACTTACATTTACACAACAAGTTTTTACATCAGACTACATTTGTTTCAAAGGATAGCTGAACAAGCACCATCTATAAATTTACTACCGTTTTTCTTGTTTAATAGTTTCTACTTTAGTAGTTTCCATTACAAGAGTACAAAGAACTTTATTTAACTCATGTGGCGCACAGAACTTTATTGAAGAAAATCAAGGAATGATTATGATGGTTTACTATAACGAAGCAAGAAGAAACCTGTCGTTCGGTTTTGATTTGCTCGTTACACGGAGCTAGCTGGGCCACTCTGTTGTGTAGTACTTTGTTGAAAACAGGATAAGCCATCATCAGTTAAACAACGAAAACACAACGTTCATAGTGTCAGGCTTCCAAACAAACTGAATCCACATGAAAAGAGCAAAAAGCGAACCTGAGACATTTCGCACCCGAGGTGGATACCTTAACTACAAGGCCACTATCTCATACATATAGTTTGTTTACGATAAGTGTAACGTAGGTTCACTGATTTGAATACAGCTTTACGTTTGAGGTGTAAACAAATATTAGCTATAAATGATCTCTACTATTACTATCTACACTACAGCAACCTTGTATCTACGAATCCGTGTATCCGAAGACCTTTCATTTCTTTAGTATTCGAGCATTACTGTAGGGGAGACTAGGTACAGTTGTAACATTCTGAATTCGACAATTTTTAGAAAATTTACTATAATAGGTAAATACAAAATTCAAAGTGCTGCGTAACGTGTGTCTATACAGCTAAAACCTTACACTAGTAACCCTTCACTTAAATTGTTAAGGAAATCACCCAGGAGCCTATTAATAACATCTGGTAAAATGCTACAACTTACCCCAGGCCTAGGGCAGTTGTAACACACATAAAATTAACTTAAAATTACTTTAAAAGTGTGTTGTTTTATGGCAAAAAATCACAAAAAACGTTCATTGATACTCGTGACTAATCTTAAGAGACATTTTGTTGCAAAATGATTTTTTTATTTTCGCAAGTTAATTAATGGAAATTCAGTGTAATTTTGTAATTAATAGTCGCAAAAACTTAAACTTTAAATCAGACGGACATCTGATTATAACCAGTTTAACATTTTTGTTAATTTTTCTCAATTTTAGTTTTAAAATATTTTATAGAGGCTGAATTTTTTTATTTATATTTCAAACATAGAAGCTACGTGTCAACTCTTCCGTAACTTATAAACCGAACATCCGTTTCATGACACCCGACACAGTTTAATCAAACATTTTGAAATTAAAACTATTTGAACAGAATTACGCTTTGATTTGTCTCTTAATTTTTTTTTCTTCTTGATCCTGTCCAGGAGCTGCTTTATTAGAAAGCTGAATCAAACCTAAAACACTTTTCCTTTATGCAATAATCTCAGAAATGCAACCATTTCGTAAACCCGTATTATTAAATATCGTACTGTATAAAATGACTAGTTGTAAAATTTCTTTACCATTAACCATTTTAAACGTGAGAAGAAAAAAATCACAAACTACTTCAAAAAAAACAAAAACAAAACGTAAACAACCGCGCATTTAACATTTCCCCACATCGTGTGAAAAACAAGGATACACCGTCCACTCTGCGGGGTATCGACATCAACCGAATAAAAACACAGCACGACGTTTAGTTAATAGAGGACAGAAACTTTGAAGAAGAGAAGAGGAGAGAGACTCTTCACGAGAGACTCTCCCAACAACTTCCTCTATTTTTCTCTCTCCATCGGAGGTGACTCGCCTATCATTGGTGGTCATAAATCACGGCACGAGCGCCACCTCGGGAGCAAAAGCTTTTCACCAAACAACAGTGGCTAAAAGAGAAAAGAGACCAAGAGGAAGATGGGACCCCTTTTTGGGCGAACGACACAGAGCTTCCGCGCATGCGCAAAACTCTAATGAAATCAGCTGAACGGCGTCGGATGCACGGTTTCGCTCCACTGAGCGCATCGTGGGGTTCATCGGAGTCGGTCACGTGTGAGAAATAAAAACATACTCACTCTTGTACATGAAAAGAATAACGATGATGATGATCGTTCATGTTATTATTAAAGTGGTACAAGTGACTTTTTTTTAGTGTGTCAGAAACGCGATTCGATCGATACTCAACGACAGATTACTGCAGTCGGATTCTAAGTAGGAGTTGTACGAACGATGTGAGGTTTTAGTGATGATTCACTTGATCAGTGCTTGTATCAATTTGGTTTTTTTTTGTGCCATTAAGTCATGATATCTGGTGCTGGATGGATTTTTTTTTTGGCTTTGTAACTCATGTCGTATTTTTTCTAAGTGAACCAAGGATATCTTAGGCCATGCTCAATACCATTACAAACTTGACATACAGCAACCGAAGAATCGTGTTATACGTATAATATGTAAGGCACTGGCGCCTTTACGGGGGGGGGGGAGATAAAGAGGGAGAGTTTAAACTTCCCTCCGAACATGAAGAAAAAAGTTTTCGTATTTAAAAAAAAAAAAAGGCAAAAACGGCTAAATTGAGAATATTTTTAAATTTAAACACTCAAACATTCATTTGAAGTTTGATTTGACAAGAAAAAAAGTAACATATTCGTCTTGAAACATAGACAGACATATTCGTCATGAAATTTCAGGTTAGCAGTCGGCTCTAAATCCGCCACTGGTGAAGTTTTAGTTTCTTAAAACACAGTAACCGGTGGAACAGAATCTAATAAAATCTGATTTATGGTATTCGTGTAGCGTGATACTGTATCAAACGTTTTAATTACAGTACAGTACATAACTATTCTTGAGTAGAATGCAGATCATAATGTATCAATTATATTTCAATAATTTATGATTTTGATATTTTTATTATTTGACCTTGCCAAAATCTAAGGGTGGGTAAGTGCCCTCCCCTGCTTCCCCCTTGGCTGCCTACGCCCATGTATATGTATACACACGCATAACCTACCCTACACACTAAGCCTACAGTGTGCAGTGTTCAGGAGAAATTATGCTCAAAGTGGATCCAATTCTATATAGCTAGTGAAAATTGTACCTCATATTTTGCATGAAATTACTGTATGTACCAATATTTTTTCAGTGTTTGCATTTTCATTATTGCATCTGTTTCCGATTGCTTTCATTCATTCATTCAATTCCTATTCTTTATTTTTCAAATCGTTGTTTTTCAAATTTTTTATCACAGTGAAGAATTCTTTTAATGTACAGTACCGGTACCAAAACTGATATTCGAGATTAAAAATTGTTTTGATTGAAAGTGCTTTCTCAATCTGATAACAACATTAAGCACCTTATAGATACTTGTATTTTCTGTCTTATCACTACCGATTGCATCCGATTCGTAAATATACAAAAACAGTTTACAATTTGAAACCCTTACGGCCTTCAACATCCTTATAAAAAAATACATATTTATTTAACTATGAAAATATTACATTAATATTAACTTTTTAAAAATTAATACAGTACTTGTAAAAAAGTCAAAAACCATTTTTTACGTGTTAATTTATTATTAAAAATTTAATCTCTTCATGCAGGCTACAGCGTAGCCGCTACAGGTTAATTAAAACAAAGTTCATTTCTTCGTGTTTAATAAGAGCACAGCAGAGTTATATTAGGTAACCAATAAAGTTCGGGCGTTTTATCATCAAGGTTACATTTCTACAAAATAAAACTTGAAAAAATCCTCGAACTTTATTGGTTACCGGTACCTGATATTTCTGCTATTAATTGGGGAGAAGGGGGGGAAGTCAACGCCTAGCTGAGTGCCGTACCGGTAATGTTAAAACCACCTGACACACGCAATTTTTTTAAAAATCGCAATGGCAACTCGAGCAATTTGTGAACAACTGTAACATCAGCTTCTTACGAACCAGTTTTCACCGGTTGGGGAAGAGCTAACGTCACAGTTGTCAACAAATTACCCATAAACGGCTTTTACCTTTTTCACGCTCTGTACAGTATTATCATTGATATTATAGGACGTCCTATCATTAAACCAAAAACTAATGAATGATCTACTGATTGTGTAAGTGTTCACATATACTCGAAGACAGTAAATGTTATGTAATAAACACTAGAGTGGGCTACGATGGATATTTTACGTACGACGACCTCGTACTACAATATCACGAACAAGCCAGTTCACTAAAATAATGTTGAAAACAGAATATTCTATAAGGGAAAAATTACCAATTCATACATTCGCGTATTGATCATAATCGTTGATATATACAAAACATTAAGCAAGCCTATTTTCATTATTTTTTCCAGACTTTATGGGATACTTTGTAGTATACTTTAGTGCATTACACTAACTAAACTTTAACGATATTGTATAACGATTTTTATAGCGTTGTATTGTTCGTCGTGTTAGAAATTAAGAATAAACACGAGGAAAATCATATAATAAAAAATAATAAAAAATAAATAAATAAAAATAAAATAAAAAGTATTTAACTGATTAGCTCCTGAAGATGACGGAGTAGCCTTTGATACATGTTACCATACCAAGATGAAATTCATCTGGAGCCATAAATCAACAAATACGGCACTTAGCTTAACTGAAATCTTTTTTTAAAAAAAAGGTAAAACGTAGTTTGATAAATTTAAACTAAGTTTATGTTTATATCATCTGTTGTTCGTTGTATATGATTGCTATATGCAGATAAACTGAAATAAGTAAAAAAAATTTTTTCATATAAAAGTTGCCATAGACAGTCTCGATTATTAAAACAATACGGAAAACGTTTCAAGTATCGATAGAAATTAATGTATTTCCTCAACAAATGCATTTTATGCTAGAATGAATTGATAAAATACAACATTCGCTTATAACGATATCTTATGTCAAATTGAACAGATAACCAAATTATCGGATAACATAGACTCTACTGTATTTTCAATCAATATCTTTTTATAAAAGTTGCAAAGCCAACTGACTTTTCAAATAATATACTTGGTACGGTTCTTTCGCGGTACTTTCCATAAATGGCGAAATAAGGTAACAAACATGCCACTCACTAGAATATTAGATACACGGAAAATGGGATAATGTTTTAACCCCTCCATTAGTAAAGATCCATTATTTTTCAACCCAAAAAAATAAAAAACCAGCTTTACAGATAATAAGCAAGTCACCGTTATCATTCAACGGAATATCGGATAATGAAGATTCTATGTTTGTTTTTAGTCAACATTCATTATTTTCAGCAGCACGTCTTCGAGTGAATCGGTCAAAAAACGTGTTATTTTGAAAAGCTTCTCCATGTTTATTATTAAATCACCCCACAACGTGCGTGCTGTTCTCGGTTTCAGTTTTAGAATTTCAAATAAACACCAATACAGTATTACATGAATTCCTAAAAAATAATTTAAAAAGATTCCGTATCATATTTTTGTATTTTTATTTATATGTGGGAAAGTGCATTAACAAAATTTAAAATGCAACTGTGAAAAATTATTCTAATGCAATTTTCTACTAAAAAAAATATTGTTCTGTATCCAAATCGCTTAAAAACGTGCGTTTCCAGCGAATTTTTCATGTTTTGTTTTGAAAAAGTTACAATATCAACTTTACCTGCGATACTTCCCAAAACAGCATGAACGGACAACTTAAGATTATTGTGGCCTATTTAACGTCAACATTCATTATAACGAAAAAAAGTTACCGAACCAGCTTCCCTCGCCATAACTCTTTCCAAGATGAAACGAATAAAGTAAAACATGTGTCACCATTGTCACTCAACGAAACATCAGAGACTCTACTGCATTCTAGTCAACATTCATCATTTAAGAAAAGTTGCAAAACCAGCTTTTCCCGCGATGTTTTTTTTTCTTCAAGTTGCGGGAATAAAGTGTTCCATGTCACTTAACCGAATAAACGAAAATCGGATAATTGGAACTCTAGTGCTAGGTAGCCTACTGTATTTAGACTTAGAGCAGTAGCAGTTATTAATTATTTTTTTCAAACAAGACAAAAGTTGCAAAACCAGATTAACTTGCAGTACTTTTTTCAAGACAACAATTAAAATAAGACGGCGTGTCACCCTTGCCACTCAACAAAATATCGGATAACAAAGATTCTACTGTATTTTCATCATCTAAATTGAAAAACCAGCTGATTGGGATACTTTACAAAATAGCATGTCATATGAAATGAATAATTTGACACAACTACATTTAGACCTTGGAGTCTAGTACTCTTTCAAAACAAAACGAAAAAGTTTCAAAACTCGCGGTACCGGTACGATTAAAATAAGAAATTGTGTCACCACCATCACTCACCGGAAAGATCCTGCGGCTGAGGCGACGCATCTCCCGCCCTCGTCCTGCCGGGCGACGGGGAACCGTCTCGGCTACTCGCACCGGGCAACGGTGTCCGCGTTTCGGTCGGCGGAAAAGTGGCTGCCAGTCCGGCGGCGGCGGCCGGCGTCAGGGCCAGCTGCGAGTGCAAGGCCTGCGACAGTGCGGGGTTGAACGCGGCGGCGGCAGCGGCAGCCAGCAGCCCGTGGCTGGGCGCGAACTGGGGCCTGGGCAGGAGCATGTAGCCGTTGTAGAGTAAGGGCAGGGGCAGAGGTGGCGGCTGATGCTGATGCTGAGCGTGGCTGGGAGGCGAAAAGGTGGACGCCGCCGACGACGAGGACACGGAGCTCGCCATCAGCGAGTCGATGGAGAACGGGGCGAAAGCCGGCCGATGCATGACAACAGTAACAACAACCCACGGTAGTAGCACCGCTAAACACAGATCCCACAGCCGGGACGAATCGCCCGCTCTTCTTCATGCCCGCATCGTGGTCGTCGCGGTGGCGGTCGTCGTCATCATCATCCTCATCATCATCAACACAACATCGATGTTGTTTGTCGTCGTCGACGTCCCACAACGGCCGCTTCTTCTTTCCTAACAGAGCCCCAGGGAGGCGCTCTTCGCCAGCTCTCCTCGCATGTCCGTCACGTGATTCCCGCAACGCTATTGGGTTATAGTGTCACTCCTAAGCTCCGCCTCCCAGTTTAGGATACGCCTACAAACGAGAACCACGCCCATCTTCCCATTTAACGACACTGTGGCGGTGATAACGATTCATTAGCGAGCAAAACGTTTCGTTGAACCTCAAACCAGACGTAAAAAGAAACGAGTCAATTAAAAAGATTTGTTAAAAAAAAAAAAGGTGAAACTTGTCCCAGCTAAGGCAAAAGAAAGTACGATTGATGCAACACGTGGTCCATTTTTCCTCCAATAAGCGCCGAGTGTCACGCCTACGAAAAGTTTCTCAAAGAGATAGCACGACCAATAGTTGTGCAGGTGACTCGTTTTCGGCATGCTCGCCCCAAGGCTATACTACGATGATGAGGGACGAAAAACACGTGCGAGTAGGGTTGAGGTCCAGTTTTGGATGCTGATGCCGGTTTCGGATCTCAAGTTACCTACTGTGTGTGAGCAATGTGAAAGCTGAACTCCTAACCATCTCCTCCAACACGTTAAACGGATTAATACAGTGATCCTACACCATGGACACGTTACTCGGGGTAATTTGTTGTTTCCAAGGAAAAACAGTTTATTTGAACTTCGATTGTGTGACTTTCCTCTTCCCCCTCCCCCACGAAATATATCATAACCTAATTGAGAAGTTGGGTGGAATAACTCAAAAAATGTAGTTTTGAGATGAATAGCAAAAACTTCTGTCACCTTCAAATTTAAGATTTTCAAAAAAATTCCTGTCAACTGTATAGTTATAGAAGGAAAATGAACAGGTTTTGGAAAAAAAAATCTGTTAACTTGACAGGCCTCAAGTTACAGGCTAATTTAAAAATGCAATTATGCCGTTATTCCAAATATCGTGCTAACGGTATTTTTAAATGCATTGACGCCATTTTCCCAAAGATCAGTATCTTTTCCGCTGTTTAGGAAGTGAAACAAGCAGAAAATGTAACGACAGAAAAAAAGAAATCACAAAAAATTTCAAATTTACAATAGTCGTGTTCCATATTCTTGCTCCAAAAAAGTCCGGAAGTGCAAATTATGTATTCCAATGTTTTTATGTTAAGTCTGGTCTAAAACGATTCAATGTATGCATTTTAAGGAATAACGAAGCAACGTAAGTGGATTTACATCGTTTTTCCACCCAACTCCTCAATTCAAAATCTTCGAACAAGAATTCTGTCATGAGAGCCAATTTTCATCAAATCATGTACTACCATAAACAACAACACTTTAATATGAATGTAACTATAAATTTTATGTAAATTGTGATCAACAGTAACGTACGCAAAATAGAAAGCATACAGCAGTGAATAAAAACACCGTAATAATTACAATCAAAATCAGAAATTTCGAACACCCTATACAAATACGACAAAGCGCATACCGGTACCGTACAAGGAAAACAAACTTTGAAAAGTTGGTACTATTTGTTAAATTAATCATACAATACAAAACAATTGCTGGCACCGAAAATAGTGGATATTAAATGTTACACATCGATAACAAAAATATACACGTGTCATTGTTATGTTGTCATTAATACGTCATGATCATCACGCTGTGTTTCACATATCAAGCTAAGGTGTTTGGAACTTCACACAAAATCTAGCCCACCCGCACGCATAAGCACAAAAGAGATCCATTTGAGAAATCAGTACAGTGAAATAAGCAGTTAACTCGGATTAATATAACTCAGTTTATAAACTATGGTTGCCTAAAGTGGGTACTTCCTTTGTTTCGGTGATGGAGGCTGCGGTCACTTCCGCTTGCTGCCGAACAGATTAGCGGATTTGAATGAAAGCGATTGATGTGTCGCTCAGCGGGAGACCCAGAGAGCCAGCTCAGTCTCATAATGGAAGGGGTGGCAAAGTCAACCTCTATTTTTCTCCCCCCTCCACGCAGCCGACCCGGCTTTTCACTATTACCCCCTCCTCCTTACAGTGTGTGTTCCACAGTTAGCTTTGTAACGTGAGCTTGAAACGGATCCTTGCCAAAGGTAGAGAACGATGCGGGTGGACTATATACACCGAGGGGCACCGAATTTCACCGCCAAAGAACTGTAAATGTTGTTTGCGATGGGGAAAGCTTGTTTTCGTAGGGTAGAATGGCTAAAGTCGGCTATGGAATAGATAGATGACCCAAAACTAGGCAAATACACAGCAAAAAAAAAGCCGAATCGTAAGTGTTGTTTGTTAAGTGATTTGAGGCGGAATTAA
>JAQIWH010007954.1:0-10788 GCA_034695005.1 Cryptops parisi | reverse complement strand
GGGCGAGCTATTTCCAAGTGGGGGGGGGGAGAAACACCACTGCATTTGCTATTACAACACTATTTAACACAAAAACTACTACATATCAGGGCCGATTTATTTTTCAGGGAAGGGGAGGGGGGGGTCACGAGCGCTCCGCCACTGCCTACTGTGATATACAGATTGTATGTACATATATAATTAAAAAAACTTTATTTTTGATTTCTTCATGTTTATATTATTTATGCGAATTAAAATTTATGCAATCTTTGATTAATTCGTCGATATTCAATTTATTCATGTTTTGAGTATTCCATTTTTGATTTCTGCAACTTTTCATTAATTTATTTTTATTTTTGGTATGCGGTTTTTATCTATGCGAAAAACTTTTATGCGGGTCTCGTATTATCCTTTTTCTTTGGTACAGTACTTTGTATATTCTCATATAAACTGCTGTAGATGGCAGTATAGTTAAATTCCTAGCTCACAAACTCACAAGTGAAGCTAATATAAAGAGTATAAAAAAGAAAAAGGAAATAACAAACTCATAAGATTATCTCGGAGCAGCAACTGTCTTATGGGGAACATGTTCAGAATCAGAACCACGTGTCGATTTAGTAACAACCTGACACGTCTTTGAAACTAACCCACGAGCAAATAAATACTTATTATCGTTAATCCCCCATTTGCCCCTGTGAAAAATATATATAACATAGCTTAGCGTAGAAGTATCACGGGCTGCAAATCTCGTTAATAGCGACACTAGTCTCGTCTAAAGAAGCGAGTATAGTGTACTTTAGTCACTAAAGATCGCCATCGAGTTGTTGAGTGTGGCGAGTAATCGCTTCCAGGTCATTTCTGTTTGAGGTACTTGCTACTGATTCCTTTTGGGCCGAATCGTTGCCCTTTTTTTTTTTGTCATTTTCCTTTTAATTCCGTCTTTTCACGTGAGATTAACATTATGATAAATGGATCGCTATTAAAACCCTTTTCATTCCGCTTATTACACCCTAATGGTTGGTCCTTCTTCTTCGGTCTCCATCTCCTTTTTGGAGCCAAGGCTGCACTAATTGCTCCGCTTTTGGGGCGGTCCAAATTCGCCTTTTTCTTACACACAACCGGAACAGTCATTAAACCGACACAAACCGACGACATAAATAGGCGAAGTTGAAGTTATTTTAAGATTTCGCTTCCACGCTCTGGATGACAAGGGATCATTGAGTTACCGAAGCGTGGGTGGAGATTACGCACGCCATCACCTATCACATTCTGGCCAGCATTTTTTTCTGTCTTTGCATTTTTTTTAGGGTTTCCTTATTTGTTCCCCCCCCTCATCCTTCTCATTTTGAAGTGTCAGAAATAGTTTCTCTACCACCCCTTATCAAAGTTGCGCGTTAATGACCCAATACGAATTTAACCATACGAATTTCATATACGGTACCACAAAAGTCCACAAGAAACTAATTTCATCAATTTACATTTTCACAAACACACTTACCGAATACCGACCCCTTTGGAGGGTATCAGTTCTATCTAAAGCCCTTCCCCCCGAAACAGGTCTTGATCACCCAAAACAGTTATCTCAACCATGAAGACCTCGAAACAAGTTTTTTCAGCGTTATGGGGGTTCTTCAGTTCTAAAGACCTTCTCCCTCGAAACATGTCTTGTGTTCACCCAACAAAATCTCACTATAAAATATAGAAACTCGTCAATTAATTTTCAATATTATCAATAGTTTAAGAATTGTTATCCAACTCGAAATATAAATACACCATACACTATAATCCAATAGTGCAATATACACCATTTCGAGTCAAAAACAAATTAAATCGATATATTTTTGCGATTATCTCCACATATAAGCATTATTTATTATACACTACATAAAAAGCTACCATAGTTACGCAACGGTTCTTTTTATACAGGTATCTCCCCTTTTTTCAGCAAAACACACAAACACACACACCACAATAAATCTATATCCATGTGTCTACTAATCCCCCCAGTGCCCGTTTCTCTTTTATCCCTCGTCACGTGCTTTCAAGCGTCACCAGGCAGCTGCGAAAAAGGAAGGAAAGACGGAAGAAAGGGATAAGAAGAAGAGGAGGAGGAAAAAGAAGAGGAAAAAAGAGGGGGTAGAATAATGAAAGAAAGAAAAGGAGAAATGAAGGAGGAGTCCCGGAGGAACCAACTCATTTCACACCTGCCGAGGAGGCTCCCCGAGGAATACCCATGAGATAGATATACCATATTATTACTACAACCGAAACCCATCCCAATCTCATATACAACCACTTCATGAAAACAAAAAGTAACCATCACTTTTCTATACCAATCCTTATACTTTTTCGGCTCTTTTTCCTTGGTGTAAATGGATTTTTAAAAAATTCGGAAGCCAAGCCTTTTTTTCGGACCATTAAACCGCGGCCTAGTAAGGAACTATTCTCAAGGGAGTTCCAGTGACTTAGTCCTTAGCAATTGATATTTTTATATTATATATTTTTATTGGAAAATCCCCCCAATGTTCGCCATAAGCGAGAAAATTCACTATTGTGCGATTCTAAGCAGTGGTACACAAGTGACTGAACACCCTGACAACTACGGCATTTATTCCATAATATGTACGCTACGAAAGGCGCAAATGCTGCCTACTATTACGCTGAAATTGTTGTTTTTGTTTTATGGGTATTTTGGATACAAGCCTACTGTATACTTTTTTCTACTTGCACGAGGTTTTCCCAAAATTTAATCGTCGCATAAATCGAGAATCGAGCAATATATACGCATTAGTAATCACCACTTGTATTCTGACATTTTTCCAGTGGCCAATTATATTGCGAATTGTTCTTGTTGCTTACTACTTTACTCGCTTGTTGTTGTTTGGAAATTCCTAAGAGTTGTTTGGTTGGTTTTTTTGTGTACATTCCATGTTGGCCACACCTCACCGTTGAGGCCACTTTCCACAGGCCATTCTTTGAGTTGAAGAACATGTAAGCAAAAGCAATGGCGCTGATAACCACTGTGTAACGATCTGAAAAACCACAACAGACAAGACACCCTTCCTTCCTCCAACCCTCAAAAAATGCCGAAAATGCCCATTTTTAAAACAACTTTTTATCTGAAAAGTCCCAAGGTCCCCTGAAAGAAAAAGAAGAAGAAGAAAAAACACAACACCCAGCACGTGCAGACAGAGAGGGGTTCCAAAGAGCGGTTTCTTTCAAGTCGGACGGTTCTTCTGAAAAAGGTGGAAATGCCACGTAGAAGGTCTATCTACTACTACTAGAAGGGGATTGGAAAAAGCTCATTGTGAATGAAAAGAACCCGAGAGCGACAACTATTTTCTCCTCCTCGCCTTTTGGGACACTTTGGAGACCTCCAGCCGAGGATGTGAGAAGAAAGAACGAAGAAACGAATCGAAGGGTCTCTTTCAACTTTTTCGTTCTTTGTCATCATATCCCGCCTTATGTGTATTTTTTTCTCTTTAGGCAACGTCTATTCTTTTTCCCGCCAAATAAAAAAGCGAAGACCAAAACAACAATGACTCCCTCCCCCCTTCCCTCAAATGACAACAAAAACGCATGGGCACCACTTAAGCCAAGAATGTAAACATTTGTTAGTCTATAATCTCAAATTCGAGACAACTTTCACAAAGTTTTACAAAATCCGTTTCAAGTTTCTATAGTCTATTTAAAGTTTCTAGTCTATTGCTATTATGAAGTGTTTATTGCTTCTCCATTTTCTCGAAGACAAAAAATAATGACAAAAACACTCCAGACAAGCTTTGCTTAACGCCTCCGTTTAATTTGAGCTTGTTTTTGTATGTCATGTTTACTTTAAGTATGAAACCGGAACTCACTTTTACGAGTTGTAGATACAGTATAGTATAGTAGAAATTACGCCAGTACGACTACGACAGTTAAAACATGGAGATAGAAGTCAGATACTTACTTCTATGGAGATAAAAGTTAGGCACTTCTAACTACCGTACTATCTCCATGGTTTAAAAAAACAAGAAATACTATCAATAGTTAATCGAAAACTGGTAAGACGTGACCATTGTTTATAAACATGAACCACGTGGTCCAACACGTGCTATTTAAATAAACAAAAACACGCGTTACAACAGACAGATTGACAGCATCAACATTTTACATTAGTTTAAAGATGAATACTTAGGTTACAATTGAAGGCTTGCCCGGAATAACGTTGTATGTTCCAAAAATTTAATATTGAGATTATTATGGAAAACTGTGCCTCGTGTATGGGCCTAGCTAATGCTGTCAATAGACAACCTCATATCTACCTAAAACATACATATATCACTTCGAAATTGGGCACCTAAATATATGACAACCAATGTGTTGCTGAATACTTCTTTTGTCATTTACTCAAAACTATCAATTGTTACATGCAACGTTATTCCGGGCAAGCCTTCAATTTGTATTTTATTACAAAAAGCGTAAAAAAAATATATATAATTTTTATTATTAAATAAACTGGAAGAGGATTAATTTCGCCTACATTTTTTGTTTGTTAAATCTTGTAAATAAAACGAGTGGGCAAACTCGTCTTTAAGCCTTTAAAACTGTTTGGTCTATCGACTCCTACGACGAGACTGGTATGAAGACAACACATTAAAAACATAAAAGAAAGAAAGAGGCGAAATTGGAGGACAAAGACCTTTGGGAAGAAAGTCGCCCCCACCTGCGTCGATTACGGCTTTACTTTTAACCCTTTAACCACTCGGGGGCCCGAAATACACAATAAGCATTCCACCTTCGCCTAATAATAACTGGCTGATTTACAGCATTGCCTTCTAAGAAACACTCCATCTACTACTCGATAGATTTGGGATGGAAAAGTGTTAGTCGCTATCGGCCCTTTTGTCGGAGGAGCCGGGTGGCTGTCTGTCTGTCTATTCAGGAAATGCTTGGAATGCCATTTCGTGCAGACGGGTGGTCTACACACCAACTATACTATACCACCAACACCAATCTCCACTCGAGTGACGCACTAAGCAGAGAATAAAAGGGGGACTGTAAAAATGCCTACGGGGTGTCCCAGGCCCTATACTCGTGCCCTCTGGGGCCCCACCCTGAAATTTCTCAACGCAGCGGCCCCTTTGGCCGAAAAATGCTGAGAAAAAAAAATGATGCTGGAGTAGTAAATGATGAAACGACGTCGTTATTTTAACGAGGGGGCGACGCCCCAAGACAAAACACAACTTCACAACACGAAGACATAACACACGCACATAGACAAAAAGAAAAAATTGTCACCGACTTGACAAACAAAAAAGTCAAATAAAAATTAGACGCCGTCTTTTTTTGAATGTTTTCGACTTTGCTTTGCTTTTTTGTTTTGTTTTTATATTTATTTATTTTTTGAAGTAATGAAATTTAGTGCTTGGGTGTCGTGAGGTTAAAAATTCACATGGCCTCGATGAAAATTTTTAACATTAAAAAAAATAAAATATCTTAATAAACTTTCATCCAGCCTTAATGAAATTTTTGTGAAGTTGGTCAGTGGTGTCATTTCCTGGGGGGTATTAAAGATTAAAATTTATTAAGATAATAATTTCATTCTTTTTTTAGAAAAAGTCAAATTTTCTATATATATTAGTCATTCCATAAAAATATAAACTTTTTTGTTTATAATACATTAAATAAAATTATTTTATATTAGAATATTCCGTATTAAATAATCTATGTACAGTATAATGTATTTTCACATTTCTTTACTTTGGAAATGAAGATTGCTAAACAGCAGTAGCAAACGCAAACTCTTTCACAACCGACGTTCTCTTTCAAAACACTATAATAACGGACACTGATACTGGGTTACTATTATATTTTATGAAAAAATATAATAGTAATAATCGCGAAGCTTAATAACTAAATTAAGCGTAGCGCCAAGGAAAATAAAACAATTTTAAAATTTTCCTTAAGCCTGAGAAAACAACGGCGCATGCGCAGGACACAACAACGAGAGATCACAAACAGGTGAAGAAGCAAATCTCCAATGAGGAGTAGTAGTCACTTTGCCACCAGTTACTTGACCCCTCGAACACGTGAGAACTCTCTTTTCAACCCTTTCTCAACTGAATGGATTCTGTCTGTGGTGTTTTTTCTTTTTTCGGTTTTTAATAGGGTTGTGTGTATAGGCAATAGTTGCTTCTTCAACTTCCTACGACTTCCGGTTGACACAGCATCCGATCACGCGCGATGAATAACGAGATAGTGGGATCCCGAATGAAATCAACAACTTTTCTCACTGCTTGTTTTTTTTTTCTATATCTGTTATCATTAAAGTATATCTTATTATATGTTTTTGTTTTTTTTCACAAAGAAATTAATGTTCAGAAAATGTGTTAATAACCTTTTCATTATCAAGTGCACTCGCACCATCTAATGACGACGTTCAGTGTGTTTCTGTTTCAATTACTTCATTCATTCAACCCTTTAGGCTATAAACTATTTCGGGATAGCAAGGAGTAGTAGTCTTGGAATAAGTTGGACATGCCTGCAATTAACTGAGTTCTTTCTTTGCATTCATTTAAATAAGACTTGGCATCTATAATCGATGTCATTTTATTTTCATACATTTCGTTCCAAGTTTGTTTACAAAAGAATGAAAACAATATACAGTGGAATCCGGTTATTGTGATCACTTTGGGTCTAGTGCGCCAGCTGATTACATTAAACAATGGAAATAAAACATTGAACAGAGACCAGCTGATAATGATAACCGATTGACAACATCATATCCTTGATTATAATAACCGGATTCAATTGTATGTATGAATAAAATCAATTGATCAATAGGTTGAGCACCAGACCGTCTGGGATTTAAATCTAGGCATTGATGTATGTATTGCTTTTTTTATATTTTATAGCTTCAAATTATTTAGTCGTTAGATTACAAAATTCTACAACTTTCGAAACGGTAAATTGTTTTGTTTTTATTTGTAATGGAATAAAATGCCAATAAGTTAAACAACAACAACAACAAATCTATTTGTTTAGGAAGTTTATTTTCGAGATGACATTCTCTATTCCGCATCTTCCATCCTTTTTATTAAATTTATTTTTTACTCATCTAAACATATCTCTTTCAAGGTGAGTCTCTTCTCGTATTGAAAAAAGAAAACCACCTTTCATGACAAAACAACAACAAAAGAGCAAAATCCCGAAATCCAATACGAAAACCGCACGAGGGCATTATCATCATCCACAGCAGCAGCAACAACAACAACAGCACAGCACACCTAGACAAAAACCCAATCGATTCTTAAATTGGACCCATGATGGCGTCTGCCGAAAGAACACAGCCCTAAACATCGCCATCATCATCATCACAATGGCTCCCAGCGTTGGCCTCTCTCTTTTCAATGTGCATGGCCAATGAGACCTTGACCGAGTGCAATCCCCTCATTTCACTGTCGTACTAGCAAGGCAGGTTCTACGCATGACTCACGGGATAGAGGGGAATGATGCAGCTTGCCTTACAGCACGCTGCATGCCGTCCATTGTCCTCAAAACGCACAGATACCTTGTGTGTGTGTGTGTGTTTTTGGCGGGAAAAAGGCAAACAACACTGCGCCAAAATAAAAAGATAGGCCTATATAGTGTGACTGTGACCTCGTGGTAGTTTTGTTTGCGCGTCTGCTTCATCGTCTTTCTTGTTTTGGTATCGATTTCAACTTGCAGAAAAACAGAAAATAAATATGGGGAAAAAGTATAGGGAAGAATGGAGTTCGTTGACGGCGTGGTTGGAAATGTAAACAAAGCAATGTGCGTAAATATTGGAAGCACGTTACGTTCATTCGTCAATGTATGCTTGTGTTACAAACGTGTTGTTGTCAATGAAATCTATTTGATTTTTACAGAGTTCCTCCTCGTGTCAACGAATTCGACTGTTGTTCAATAGTGTATTATCTGGAATTGTCATTAAAAAAAAATATAAAACATCTTTATAAAACATTAAAAAAACGCACTTGTTAATCACGACATTCGATTTAAATTAATTCTTGCAAAAAAGTTTTAAATAGAAAATCAATTTCTCAACATCATGGTGTGGAAATGTGTTGCAATACGGTACACGTGTATATCAGAATATAGAGTTAAGATTGAAAAACAAAATATTTTCAAATTTCGAAAATTTTTGTTAAAAAGTGTTGTACTTGGAAAAATTAGGGACCTTTCCTGTTTTGGGCCCGCCAGCAGTTTAGTGCTACTTGCTTGTACTTGGTTATGGGTTTGTTTTGCAGGTTAGGTTAGGAAAAAAAAGAATCATACATTAAATACGTTTTTGTTTTTTCCCCTAACCTAACCTGCAAAACAAACCCGGTTATAAAGCCCAGGGCTTCTGAACATGTTCAGTATTTATAATTTTTTTCATGAAATACATGGCAAAAATCACAAAAAGAAACGTCCAAAAAAGTTAAGTTTCTAAATTTCATTTTTCGTATAGAGTTAACTTTATAACGACCCCCTACTTCGAAAGTTTAACATAAACTAAAAGAGAAAAAAAATTAAAAAGAATAAAGTACAGTTTTTCATTTTTTTAGACCAGATTATAAGATAGAGGGTCTAATCTAATGAATCAAACTGAATGAACATTAACGAGCACCACGATTCGTTTCATATGTCAACACTAGGTGGGGAGACAGTATGGATGAGCGACCCTGTGAGAAAAAAAAACAAACAAGGATCTAAAAATAGAATTTCAATTGGACTTCATTATAACAAGTAGGCCTTTCTAATGAGACTAATAACTCGAAACAGTGATATGTCACGTCAAACCATTTTAAACGCATACTTCCTACCTATTGTCAAAAGTTAAAAATGCAATAAAATCAAGTTTCAAGTGTTATTCTAAAATATTAACAACAAAAACCCGAAATTATAAATTTATTAAAACACATTCATAACGAAAGAGTTTGAGTTGTACAAAACTTGGGAACTGTAAGCTTTTTCTTTGTTCGTTACATGTTCAAAAACAACTCTGCAAAAACATGCTTGTACCAGTAGGAGCAAGGCATGGCACGCCGCTTTGTTTTGGATGAAACACCACATGGCCTGCCTGCCAACAACGTTGGAGCCGTGTGCAAAGAGTACCACGTGGTTCTTTGTTGTGTCTGCATCGAGTTTCCCGCGCTTAGCCAAGCGAAGGAAAACTTGGCCAAATGCCAAAAACCTCCGTCTGCTCGCTACAAGGCCAATGTACAGTACAAGGCCCTCTTCACCACCATCACCATCATCATCTCGAGGGGGATGAAACGGGACAAAGGAAGGCCCTCTCTTTCCCAGAATTCCGTCGGCCGAGAAGGGGATCGTTGAGCTAAATATAGACACGAGGAGAAACGCCCCCCTACGCGCCAAAAAAAAATATATATATGAATTATTATTTATGCTACATAACACGAAAGATTGAAGAGAAGAGCTTAACCTTCACCTCTGGTTTACTAGTCGTGATGCTTCTTAGCTAGATGGTATTTATAGTACACCAAAACACGCACGCGATCCAAACCAACCAACAAAAGAGGCCCCTCCCCTTTTTTTTTATATTAAAATGTATTAGAAAAAAAAAAGAAACATGGCGCCAATGATTAATGGAAAAAAAGAAAAAACCCACACTTTAACATTGAAATAACTTTCCAATGACTGACTGCACATTCTTGAGTAATTCCAACCTTTAGTAATAATAATAGTTACCTGGTTATATTTTATTAAAAAAAAACAAAAACTGAAGTTTGCATGTTGTTTCGTTCGATAAATTTAAAAACAAAAAACACCAGCTGTTTGTTTTTGTGGTGGTGGAGTATTTAATTGTTGTGTAGGTGGTGACGTTGTCTGGCTGATGCAAGACACTTAAGAAAACATAATTACCAACATGATGCAACCCATTGTCAACCACTTCATATCGAATTACAATTGAAGAAGCTTTACTTACTGTGAAAAAACAAAAAACAAGAGACGGTGAACTACTGACAACTAATGGCACGTGTGTCCAAGGATACCGGGAGATGATTTTGCAACTTCAGAGCATAATTTCCAAATTGTAATGATTAAATAACTCTAGAGCTTGATGTAAGCAAAACCTATTGAAACAGACTGATTATTCAATTTCAAGCGATTTTCATATCCTAAAATTTCATATTTACCTGTAAAACAGTTCTTCCTCCTTAATTAGTTACATCTATCGTTCACTTTAAATGAATTAAATTCACTATATGCAACAAGAAATCATTATTATTTATTATACTCTTTATATTAGCTTTACTTGTGAGTGAGTGACAGTGAACGAGCTGGGAATTGAACGTATACTGCCATCTACAGTCTTTTATCAGAATATAGGCCTACAATGAATAAAAAAAAACCGCATAAAACGAAAACTGCATAAGTTATTCGCAATAAACAAACAAACCGCATAAATAATATACAAACGTAAAAAAAAAATATTCGCATCTATAAATGAATAACTCTAAAATTGCAGAAATAAAAAATGGAATGACTCAAAACTCGCATAAATCAAATATCGATCTCAACGATCGCATAACTTTATATTCGCATAAATCGAAACGTGCAGAAATTAAAAATAGAATTATTCAATTGATTATCGAATTACTTAATGTTTGCATAAATTTTAATTCGTATAAATCGAAACATGCAGAAATCAAAAATGGATTATTTTTTTGCATTACGTGTGTACAAACAGTAGATCTGTGTATGACCATGACATATTATACTAGGTGGCGCCACCACTTCGGGTTTTTTAGTACAGAAACAGTTGGTTCTACCCTTGGT
>JAQIWH010007953.1:0-10792 GCA_034695005.1 Cryptops parisi | reverse complement strand
ATCTTGATCCTCGTTTAACGCTTAATCTCTGGTCAGCTAAACCGAGTTTAGTGGTGATTTGAACTTCTTTGGTGCAAAATCGGCCAAAATAACCGAAGGAAATCGGCCAAAAGCAACAATGAATTAATTAATGAATGTTACGTTTGAATCAGCATGAAAATTTGTGCTGCCACTATTTCTGCATGGTTGTGTCAGGTGATATACATCTAATTTTCAAACAGTACATGGGAAATTTAAAATAAAACTTTAAACTGAAACCGATAGCTTAACTAACGAATATTGCGAATTAAACACAGAGACACAACACGAATAAGAACAATAAATAACGAATGTTGCGATGCAACATGAGTTAACAATGACAACAAAAAAATGTCCGTCTTTTTTGACGGACTATTTACTAGTTGAATTGATAAGCTTCGCATTATTATTGACTATTTTTATGCAGGCAAAAACTATGAAATCCATTTCATTTTCACCAACGGAATGGAACTAAGATGCATGCCTACATGGTATGGACTGATGACTGTTACAGTGCATAGTTTTTCTTATTTTGAGTGTTAAATTCACTATAAAACAATAGAATGCCAATTTGAAATCTTGTATTGGTTTATCTTGCTTGTTGAAAAGGTTTATTTTTAATAAGTGAAACTATACTATAAATATGTTTCTTTTTCTCTCACAGATTTCATAAAACTTCAAAGAACACTTAGACGAACTTATGCACGTGTGAGTCTACCTAACCCCCTCGATGAAAGCGAATTATACGTTGACAAAGTATTTATTGACCAAGATATGGAACTAAAGTACAATGCGGGAGTTTCTGAGACAACACCGTTTCTACACTTGAAAGATCTTTTTGAATCGGAAAATGACCAATTAACCACTAGAATATTAGTGGAAGGAGAGCCAGGGTTTGGAAAGACCACTCTAATCACTAAACTAGCCCACGACTGGGCTACAAGAAAAGAATACATCGACTCAAAATTTGATTTGACACTCGTCGTCTGTCTGAGCGAAGTGAAGGAAGATTGTCTAGAAGAAGTAATTGCAGGCATCATCAACAGGGCCATCACAACTTCATCGATTACGAAACAACACGTAAACGATTACTTCCAAACTCACAAAGTGCTTTTGTTAGTAGACGATTATCACGATATTACGTCAAAAGGTAAACAAAAATTTCAATCATTAATCAAAAATACACTACACCCAGTTTGCATTCTGCTGACGAGCCGAAGAGGGATTTTTACAAATAGAGAAACTTTGGATCATTCCAAAGCTTTATTTCACTTCCAAAACCAGAACGATTTTGACAATGACTTGGGGCTTTGGGATAAACATGTTATAATGAAAGGGTTCTCCAAAGATCAACGAAATCAACTTCTCGGAGACGTCTTTGAAATCAACACTGTTAAAATAAACGAAACTATGCAATCTGTTAATAACACAGAAGATATGTTTGTCTGTCCTCTCCTCGCCTATTGGCTGGGGTGGATGCTGAAAAATGGCACCATTCCAACATATAGCTCGATCACTTTTTTTTTCAAAAGTCTGATTAATTTTATTGTTAAAAGAACACTCGTTCGGCGGGAAAAAATTGAATCAAACGTTATTTTGGATGTTTTTACGACTTCGGACAATGAAATCGTATCCCTTGTTAGGAAAGAAATGAATGAAATCGGAACACTGGCTCTCTCTCGTTTGATTAAACAAGAAGAATTAACTTTCAAAGAAACAGCTTTTTTGTCACGATGCAGCATTTTGTTGGATTCCGATTTATTTTTCAAAAATAAAATTGTTAAAGAGCGAGAAGAAGCTTGTTACCACCCAAGGCACAATTCCTTCCTCATATTTTTAGCAGCTTTTAGCTTTTATTTTTCTACAATTAAAACAAATTTTTCAGTTGGACACATTAGGCACAATATCACTGAACTTGTAAAGCAAGGATTAGTACCTTCCACGGAATGGCTTTTTTACTCATTTTTGGTAGGCTTAATGAAACAAAAAGCTTATTTGTTATTTGAGTCTCTCTTGCCTTGGTCTTCCCTTTTTCACTTGTGTCAATCAGAAATGATAAACATTATAACAGAAATAACTAACAATGATGATCAGAACATTCGATCGTTAATCCCTTTTGTTCCAAATTATTACAAAGTGGTACGTACTACAATTGTTGATCAATCATTTTATTCATCGATGTATGCGGAACTTCTACAATTCTCGGTAGACCAAAAAATCATGTTAGTGATAGATATGGACGAACGCCCAAGTATTTTATATCAAACGCAAGCAAAACTGAAACTGCAAAGATTGTATCTGAGGGTAACTAACACCATGTTTAACGAGAATGAGTTATCTTTATCAATTGAATGTGACGAGCTTGTGTGTTATGTCAATGGAAACGTTGATCGTCCTTCGTGGAATAGTTACTTGTCTTTGTTCAAAAAAATTCAGTTTGAAAAGTGCAGTTTGCTTCTTCGTAAGTGTAATTCCTCCACATGCAGCATGATTTTCAGTGAAACACAACGTCAAATGAAAAAATTGTTGTTTGAAAGAGTTCAATTATTTCGGTGTTCGCTAATAGATAGTCATTTGGAATCAGTCATTTCCTTGATACATGAAAATCGCATTTCCAAAGGAGTCAATGTATACATTAGTAAACATCACCAATTAAAGAAAAGTGATGTAATGAGTTCTCTGTGGCGGAGTGTCGCTACCTCTCTGTCTATTGACGAATTCATCTTCAATAACGATGACTCGAATTACACCCCCAGCTTTGATTTCAGCTGGGTCAACAGCAAGGAAACTGCTTTTGAAATGCTCGCTTTGCAAGGTTTTTTTAACATAGATGGAGTAACTAACGTGAATTTGGACTCGATTAAAGAATTAACAGTATCAAGTCAGTATACTGTTAATATTGCTGAATTTTTGACGCATTTTGGTAGTGTTGAATACTTAAGATGTCAATCAGCATATCTTTATTCATCTTTGTCCAAAAAGATAATTACCGGTACCTGGTTTTCAGTTCTACAAGAATTGCACTTGTATATTAATAACAATTTTGATTTTCGTTCCTTGCCTTTCCAAAAGTTTTCAAACTTGAAAGCATTAACATTGAATTTCCAACTTTTCACCTCCGAAGTCAATTTAGAATTAGTTAACGAATTCGTGTCAACCATCTTGAAGAACAAACAACTTGCAAATTTGAGTTTCATGTTTATTCCAACTTCGGGAGTTTTTGTTTCATTGATGGATACATTCTCACAAGAAAACCCCAAGCTCATCGACATTGATTTAATTTTGGAAGACAAGTGTCTGATGACATTAGACCAAGTCTCAATGGAATCCGTCAAATGTCTCATGAAAAAAAAAGTTGTTCAAACATTGTCCATCATCGATTGGTTTGAATCAATTACACTTCGATCCAACTTACCAATCTGGTTTCCTGAAAATGAGTTTCGTTTCAAATGTGAAATCAATGGAATCAAAAACTCTCATTCGATGACGAGTCGACAATGTTTCAGACGTTTTATGTACATTCATAATCGATTCTGTATCAAACTGAATGATGAAAGTTAAGACAAAATGCAATGAAATTTATTGCAATGAAATTACGAACATGGCAAAAACTAACTTTTAATTCATAAACGTTGACGTTAAAAATTAAAACAATAAAACTTGCAATTTGAATCTTCTTCCCCGTGTGTTCGGTTAGTTAATCGCGGGAGTTGCACATGTAAGTCTCTTAAACATTAAAAAAAAACTCCTACATTTCACGAACAGAGTGCAGTTATGTTTTACATACCACTACAGTTACAAAGTTATAACCAATGGTAAATCCCACGCAAACAATCCCACGCATATACTGTCATTATGTAAACCCCCACTTACCTGAATTGGCTGTGGGTTATAGTATCAATAAATAAAACTAAAAATTAAATTTTGTTTACATTAATATGTCAATAAGATAAAAAAAATTCTTATTACAATCTCTTGAGTTATTTTTGGAGATGTTACACTTACAACTAGACGTACGTACTAGCTTGAATAAGTGTGTAATATAATAAATAGTATGCGTTTATTGAGTGTTATACAATATTTCATGTAGCATAGTATGCATTAAGTAATATCGTTAAGTAATATGTACCCGTAAGCAATACGGAATCGCAAAATAAAAATATTGATTTGATCTGCAACTGCAATGTAATGGTCTTGAACAACAACGTTGTTTAACAAAAATTGTAATCTCAAGTAATGACATAATTTTGTTATTTTATATTCAACAGCCGAAATTTAGGATGACAAATTAGAGAAACAAATGATGAAACAAACGATGAAAAAAGTCGATCTAATGTTAAGGTTGGTATTTGTTGTTCCTCTTATTCTATTAATAATTTTTCAGAGTAAAATGACACTTAGGACACTTGCAAAGAATTTGATGATATCTGGACCTAAAAAGCATTGTAACAATGCAATGCAATGCTTGATTAGCACATCAACCCCCAAAACTGTAAGTTACAGAATTAGCACAATTCAAGGTTGTGGCGATCATATATTTTTTCGACAGTATAGCTAAATATCCCTACTATGAACATGTAGTTTGTTGCAAATAATTTTGAAATTTGTGCAAAAAGAACCTGGGTTATAAAAATAATTAATACAAATATTCACACGTCAGACGGGAAGAATGTGACAAATGACGAAAGTGATTGTTGACACGTTGAAAAGAAAATTATGAACGATTCAAGATCGGTATTGTCAGGAAACAATGCTGGGGTAGCTATAAAATACATGACCGGCAAAACAGCTACCTCTGCATTGCTTTCCTGTCATACCGTTCTTGAATCGTTCGTAAGTTCCGTGTCAATGTGTCGATTATCGATCTTTTTTGTGCGTTGGCATTATTTTGTGAATACCTTCATTTTACCAAATCACATAAGGAGTGTGGGATAAATATTTAAAAAGTTAATACGTAACTATTATTTTTGAATTAGCATCCAATGTCATTTACAGTAAATGCATTGGTCGATGGGTCCATGGTCGAATATAACAGATGATAGTTCAACCAACGTTTTCATAAGACCAATAATTTTCACTATTGGCGGTATGAGTTACGTGATTCATCCTGTATATACTCACGCGATTCATCCTGTATATACTCACGCGATTCATCCTGTATCTACCCACGCTGTTATGATTGTGTACAGTGTTCAGTGTGCAATGTGTATCACGCAGCATATGGTTGACTCGCTTCCGCAATTTTTGGCCTCGTTTTGGCCTGTTTGGCTTATTTATTTATTTATTTATTTATTTATTTATTAATTAAACACTCAAATGAGTAAAGGATACAGTAAACATCATACTAATGGATAAACAAAATATGAGAAATAAGTTGGGTTTTGAATGGGGAATAATGGGAATAATGGGAAATAAGTTGGGTTTTCAAGTTGGGTTATTAATGATACGCCAATTGTAAAGCTCCTTTAAATTTCCGCTTCTAACGGAAGCTTCCCTAAATAGCTTCTCTCATGTTTCCAAAGCTTTCTTAGTCCGAACTCCTCCTTCGAAATTGAAGTAATTTTATATAAAGATAACCGTGAAAACGCAATTCTGAAATCCTTGTCTTAATTTATCCTTATCAATGCAAGTGTAAACATAAAAATCGTACCAAAAATCCGTGAGATGCAATTGTTTAATTTGGGACCCACGACATACACAAATGCACTCACCAGATTGCTAAATCGAGGTAAGGTACTGTAGGTACAGATTTTTCAGGACCGCACCAACTATCCAAAGACATACTGTATATACGATGACCATGATGTACCATGATGACCGTATTGTACATGGCGAAAATAAAGAACAAACAGAAATGTTTTTTTAGAAATACGATTCATAAATAGTTTTACTTTTGGCGAATTTCGATTAATGCGAATTCGAGTCATGCGGTTTTTGATATCACCGTACCTACATACATTTAGAGTTTTTAGATTAGTTTGTTGTTGAAGACCTAACCACTTTTATAACCTGGTAAACGACGTATCATGATGATAACACGATTTCTTTAACATCTCTAGAGTGAAGCAGGCAGAAAACACCTTTTTGTTTAGGGTTCATAGAATGAGTAAGATAACGTTGTCGTTAAATTAGAAGTAGACTAATAATTTATTATAACAAGTAATAAAATATGAAATTGCTTGCCTTAATAAACATATTTTCAGTTATTAGTTATTCGTGCTTTACCTGTTGTTAATTTTTTTACGTGTCACATATCATAAACAAGAGATGGTACTTTCCTGTCATAGCCGGTGCGAGTGTGATGTTGATATTTGCTTTGTACTTGGTTTATTTTTTATGGGTTTATTTTGCAGGTTAGGTTAGGGAAAACAAAGAAACGTATTTAATGTACGATATTGTTTTGTTTTCCTAACCTAACCTGCAAAATAAACCCATAACCAAATACAAGCAAATAACAACCTAGACTCGCCCGGTTATAATAAGAAAATACCCAAAATATAAATAAGACAATACGACATTTATAAAATTCACCTAAAATTTACAATATTAAATTTAAAAATTAATTAAAAATATCAGGAAAATGAATATCAGGAAAATTCCCTTTTCCTGCAAAAAACAAACTTGTAATTTTACTTGTTTACATTTTAAGAAAAAACTTTTTATTCATTGTTCATAAGGATTACGTGCTTAATGGTGTCCTTATTTTCATCTGTTTGTCTCTAACAGACGTTATATTGTTGAATAAAAAAAAAAACATAAATTTTGACTCGGACAACATGATGGCCTTTAATAAAATAATTTAAAACACGAACACAATTGAAGGGCTCTGGTAAATATAATGACAGGCCACACTTTTTTTCAAAAATAACATTTTTACATCAATGTGTCAATCAGTATTATTTCTAGTTTGTTACTTTACCACTTCCTGAATTTTCCAGAAAATGTTAGCAAAATATAGAAAATTACCTTGTTTCTCAGTTTAGTACTCTATGGAGTTTCCCACCAGAAAAACGGCAATTTTAATAATTTGAAATATGTGGTTTATCATTGTATTGCCCGATGCCAACTTCATTGAAAAGAGGGTGGGGAAATTGAAGTTGTTCATTGAAAAGATAAAAAGATTGTAACTATTCAAATTATAATAAGACATTTGCGCCACCCTGCGCTTAAGCACAGTTTTATTTCGGTTCATTAAACAGAAATGTACGTTTATAATTTAAAAATTCACATGTTTTCGAATAATTTGTTACAATAGCCTGTGATTATTCTTACTAAATTGTAAAGATGTTGAAAATGTTTTTCTTATCTTTGAACTGCTTATGCAGCAAACGGTCAAATCGAAACAACTGTTCAAACATCATGATAATTTAATAGTAATCATCAAAAGATTAAACTGAAGTTCACCTGAGTGGTTAGGAATTGATCAATGCACCACCCAATGAGATTGAAGAGTACGAAATTTCAAATTTCAAAATTTGTCAAGTGCAAAATATACTGTATGTCTCGTTACTCAAAAGTTTGATTCATGTACGGTACACGATATTCAGTATCCAGCACGTGTATCCAAGGTTCTACTACCTGTACGTAGACTAGGCTACTGTACACACAACGAAAACTAACAAATCTCCGTGATTGCATTCGATTCGCGATTTGTGACATTATTTGGTGTGATTCTCTCATCGTGAAGTCTGTAAGTAATTTGTTTTTAAGATTGTACTTTTTAGTTTTAAAACCAAAGTAACAAAAGACGCTCTATGCGTGTCCTGCAAAAATTACAAAGTTGATTCAAAGATGATTTTTCTCGGTTTGGGTCGTTAGAAAAGCGTTTTAAAACTGGGTGGTTTCATATATATTTTCCCACCAAATAAGCACAATGGTTTCATACGTTTTGCCACCAAATAAGTATGCAAAGGTTTCATTCTTTCAAAGTAGGAAACATCACTCCACGAAGGACAAAGAAAATATATACCATCGTCCAAGACATGAAATGCCACTGCGAAATTCTCCCCAATTTTAGTTGACTTTCTAGTTTGTATCGTATTTTCTCTAACTTCAAACTCCACTGACCAATAAGGCAATAGCCTTGTAAAAAAAAAAAAACAACCCTTCCACTGAAAGCGACCCCAAACCCCTAGTCCCTGAGATGGAAGTCATTAGTTTCCTAAAAATTTTAATACGGTGTGGTCTTTTTAACTAGCATATGACGTGATAGAATTTAATGATTTAAGGTGATCAACGAAATTCAGCAGGACAGGAAGGGACCATGTATTGCAGGATAGTGTATCATTACATTGCGTAACCCCGGTGGTATACTCTAAAGTTTATGAGACTATTTTGTTTCCATTCTTATTTTGGTTGGATTGTTGACAATAAATCAAATGACACTAGAATGCAATGACCAAATGGACCACTGGATACAGCTTTCTAAATAAAACTTGGTAGCCACGACTCTTAGTTTTGCGTGTAACAATGTGATGACCTTGAAAATTAATTTCAAAGTCAAACGAAACTAGTACCATTGGAAAGTCCCTTCATACACAATCAATATTTGTCTGACATTAATGACATTAATGATATTTGATTTTTATCGCATGCTTTGTATTCATGATACGTGGATGTGCCGTGCTAAATAATTCATCTTGTAGCTTTTATGCTTTTGTAACTGGTTTAAAAATTTTGCATAAATTTCTAGAATTTTTTCAAATTTGGGAAAAAAGGTGAATTAATACTTCAACGCTTTTTTCAGAATACTGATGAAGAATACATCAGCCGTCCATGGCCCGTTCCATGTGAAACAGAAATGATAAGTTGTGACAACTAGAAAATCAATTCCAATCTGCTATCGTTAAAAACTACGGTTCCAAAATGCTGAATACACACAACACCAAGTTTCTCAGAATATTTGGAGTTTGGTTGTGTTTTGGAGGAATGAGGTTTGTTTTTCCCATGGAAAACTGTAAAATGCCTAGTAAGCCTTTGGTGTTAAAGGACAAAATGGAATGCATTATGCTGCAAAATTCTGACGTACTCTATATTGAACAAAATTACGTTTTATTGCATCACCACTGGATTGACCGTTATATGTTTTACGTGCCACGGGTGAAATTAGATTGCGAATGTACGTGCGATAATTATTTCCAAAGTTATTGCACTTTTAGTACAATGAAAAAACAAGACATGTGCGACAAGAATCAAACGGCAAACTTCTCGTGTTCTAACTTGGAGTTCAGAGGAGAAGGGGTTTGTGGCCAGTACTACAAAGTCTGTTGTCAAGCCTACTTTTCAATCAACGATCCTATAGAAAAATATACAGCTTATCAACTGAAGCTATGGGATAAATTTGCCATTAGATTTCAAATACGGATACATCGCCAACAAACAACAGAAACACTGGAAATGACTATTCCCAGCTGGATAGAACATCTTGTCATTGATGAAAATATCATGCTGACTTTCAAAATGAACTTGGAAAACATCACTGATCAGTTCGATTTAACACATCAATGGATGTATTATTCTGAAGAAACTGACAATTTTTACACAAAAGCCCCAATCAACGAATATGACAAATATGATTTCGGAAAACTTGGCTGGTTTCAAAGGAATAGAAAGAGTAAAAAAATGGCGCGAATTAATCGACAGCAACTTGAAAAGCATTTGGTGTTAGAACTGAAGAGCTGTAACAATGATAAACCAGAATACCGATGGACACTGAATGCTACCAATTATTACGATAGTGAAAATAACTTGATTTTGAAACGTTCGGGTGGAAGGTTTTCTAAACTGTATCCTGAATCGTGGTTTGTTTCGAAAGACGATTTTTTTAATGGAAAACCAACTTTTATTTTCGAAACAACTACCATTCCAAGAACAATCATCAACGTTAAACACGACATACCCATTAAGTTTGTGTCAGAAATCGTGAACGATAATTTCCTTCGACTGAATTTAACGATGATTTCTCTCGATAAAGGAAACTACGAAGTTTATGTTGGATATATAGAATACAAGAAAATATACAAGTTTAATGTGAATGATTTCACCAATTTACCTTTTTATTTTACGCTGGATTTGCCCACCGATTTCTATTGTAATATAACATGTATTCACAAGACACCATCAACCTCATCTACGACACCTAAGACATCTCTAAAGACAGAAAACACGTGCATTGTTTTTGACAAAAAAATCAATTTTCAGTATTCTGCAAACAACAGTACAACTAATGAAACTCTGCCACCACAGTTGGAAAGTGAAACAAAGGAGATAGGATATTATGTAGAGATAGCTATTGGTGTTGTTATTTTAGTGATGGTGATCATTTTTGGGCTACCTTGCTGTAAGTCTCATAAAAAAGAGAGAAGACCACAAACTTTACGTGAACGCAATGTACAAGATATGGATTATCGTTTTCTTGAGGTAATAACTTGCATTCAGACATGTGAGAAGTAAGCTGGTAGGAAATGAATGTTTGCTCGTCTATATTCTAATTCAACTAAAATCTTAATTTACAGGAACCAGTCTTTTCAAACACGGTGATGATTGAAGACAATGATCAGCTTGAAAATCCTATAGTTTTTGCAGGTAACTCAATCTATAAAAACGATCGGCTTCTAAAAATAATTTTAAGATACTTGAGTTGCATAGAAAAGAATTGAATGTTAAAACTAAGTAACACCAGTGCTTAAGCCCCAAATATTATTTATTTATTTATTTGTTTCCTTACGTCCCTGAGAGACAAAATGGTAAAATACAGACAGAAGTGAACCAATGA
>JAQIWH010007952.1:0-10796 GCA_034695005.1 Cryptops parisi | reverse complement strand
TCACCCAACTTCAACGCCGGATTATAGCTTAAAACCGGATTGCTCATCTACCGCGCATACTTATCCGGAATCACCCCGTCCTCTTCTACAATAATACATAAGCACCTTATTCCGGAATCGTTTAAGGTAAAAGTTATTAAGCATCAAAGTTGCGATAGTCGCTATCATGACGGAAACTATAGCCAAAACTATCATCATGTGCGTTTACACAATGATAGTTTTGGCGATAGCTTTTCCAAAAGAAAAAGCAGTAATTAACAACATACAGTACATACATAAAACAATACTAAACCATAGTATTTTTTTCTTTAATCAAAATAATTAAAGCATATGGTTTTTTCCAGTTCCGCGCTAAGTCCTAACATTGACAATGTAATAAACTGATTAACTTACTATATGGTGATTAACATCGCAGGTCATAAATCATAAGCTTATTTACATTCTCCCAAAAAATTTTATCTAAACAAAATAATGAACAAATAAATTAATTAATTCACTTTGTGTAGGTCGAATTTTTGTTTTATTGTTTTTGTTTCGTTGTTTTTTTTCTTTCATTTTTTAATGATGTTGTTAATTATTGTATGAACGTGTACGTTCCATACAACAAACCTCTATGGCTTACGATGGAATCTTGTAAACGTACTAATCGATAGCGTATTGTAAAGAAATAACACAAATAAATAAAAATAAAATAAATCATAAATTCACTGCACAAAATATTCCAATCGGTGGAACAAAATACGTTATGTTTTATTATATATGTTATATTGCATTTTGTAAATATAACATAGCAAAATAAAATTATTGTGCCACAACTATATTTTGTAATTACTATGTGATATGTAAACTATAATGACATTTTTGCACAGCAAATTTTATTTACGCATAAAGAAAGTTGTGAGAAATTAACTTCACAACTATCGTAGCGATTGTGCTGGGGGTTTTCATAACAACGTGAATTAAAACAAAGATGAGTATAAAAGAGAGTCCAGAACCAGAGTGCACCAGAATGTTTCTGGAAATCGTTTTGTCATTAATGAATGGTTATCTTTTAGATCCGTCATTACTATTATAATTTGAAAAGCTTCTAACATTAAAGTGTCTAAGTACTTCTATAAAAACAGACTGTAAACAATAAATAGGTTGTTATATTTAGCTTAAAAAAATTGTAACGGTAAATAAAAGCTACCTTTCTCATAAATTTAAACTTCTAAATTGATTTAAAACATATAAAATGAAAAATAAAAGATAACTGAAAATTCATTATCATAAGTGAATCACAATGCAATAAGTATGATTTGAATCCTCTCCCCGATGCACACAGCACAAGCTATACAAATGTACAGCAGAAAAGCCCAACCGGGCAGATATTCATGGTGAAAAATTACAATAAAACTTAATATTTAAATTTACCATTATCCATGACTCTTTGATGATATAGTTGATTAATCGTAAAATAAAAGGTTATAAAATATGCAAGTTTAAGATGATATGAGTTATGGCTAAACATTATAATTCCATTTATTATCTTTTCAGTCAATATCAGATATCATCGAACGTTCACGAAAATGATGATATACTGAAAGGTACTAATTTAACCAATGATTTAAAAAATTACGGCAGATATTTTATTCCCGCCGTTATAAACAGAAACTTGTCTAGTTTTTATTTACCCATCTTCATTTAACTTCATTTTCAACATCAACATCGTTGATCCACTTTTTCAGTATAATCATGACATATTATACTGAATTATTATACGTATTCTATTTATAATACGTCATGGTATAGTGGGTTCCAATTGGGTTTGGATTCAATATTCAACAATTCAATTTTATTATAGGAAACCGTGCCTCATATATGGGCCTAGCTAGTGCAGCCAACAGACAAGCTCATACTTACCTAAAACATACATATCTCACTTTGACATTGGTCACCTAATGTATGACAATCAATGTATTGCTAAATATTTTTGCCATTTACTCAAAACTGTGAATCATCACTTGCAACGTTATTCTGAGCAAGGCTTCAATTAATAATCTACTAAAACTTGCGAGCTCCATGTTATTAATATCTAATTTAAGTATTTGCGATACTGTATATCATTTGTATAAACACAATATGTGTATCAAAATATGTATAGCATAGACGCCGAAATGTTTCGGGTAAACTTTTCTAATGTGCGTCATTGAAAACCAGAGTAACGGTACTGATCAACCCTTGAATTATGACATGGCCTTGCCAACGTACCGTCAGCAGAAGACTAAATAACATACCACACTGAGAAAATTGTCCAAAGCAGAATGCGCTGCAATACAGCAGATCCATTAAGCATTAACTGTTCTCTAATTAAGTAATCGATTTGCTGCAGGAAACAAAGCACACACCCGCCCAGACGTGATGTTGCAGAATGATTACTATACAATGAAACAAAGTGCTAAACAGCTTTGAGGTAATATTTTAAGCCGTGGAACTGAATGACAACATCAACGAAATGGAACAGGTAACATTTGTATATTTATTGAATTACTCGTAAACTCTTTCATCAAGTAATCTAGTCTAATATGTTAAAAAATAAAAATCTTTACATGTAAAGATGGATAATTATTTTATTAAATTTATCAATAGTCAAATGTAAAAGAGCAAGAAAAAATAGAAAATGCTGCATCAACAGACCCAAACGAAACAACTGCAGAAATAATTTCGAAAGAAATTAGTCTTGACGTGCCAGGTGACGTTGTCACAATCTTATATATTCAAGTGATCAAAATCGTGGCTAAATTTTAAGTTTTAACTATTTAGGGTTAAGAAAATTGCTGAATTCATCCGGATATTGCAAGAAATGTTTTTGGTTAATGTTGATTACACTTTGTTTGGGAATGTGCACCTTCCACCTTTCAAGTCTTATAATTTATTTTCTGAGTTGTCCGATTTCGACCAAAATCACCATTCTTCGAAACGATACAATCACTTTTCCGTCGATTACATTCTGCCCAAGTACTCTAGCTAGACGTTTCCCAGAAAAACTTGATGAATTCATTAAATCGAAATGTTCCTCACTCAACATTTATGATACATGCGATTGGTTTATTTTAAATACTAAATTTAACGTAACGCTCGATAATTTATGGCAAGAACACCAGTTATCTGAAGTGGACTTCCTAATCGATTCAACAGTATGTTTCAATTGCAATACATATTTCTCTTCTTGGAGTTGATTGTTTTCTTACATAATAACCTGATATAATATAATATTTTTAGACTGACAATACACCAATTATAAAATATCCTTACATGAATACAAATGAATATAAAGAGAAAGATATCCTCATTAAAATGGATTCTGTGAAATTCAATACTGTCTATGGAATATGTTTGTCTTTGTCTCCACGTAAGTATTGTTTGTTTTTTCTCATAACGCTTTCTGAGGTATAATACTTGTCATTAGTGAATATTCAAACTTGCGAATGAACCAGTGTTGTCATAGTAGAAATCGCATGTCTTTCGACTAATTGATCAATTATTTTTAAACGTTAAAGGTGAACCCATCAACTTTAAAGGTCCTGATACATTGATGAGTTTTAAACATCTCACAGGCAAAAAAACACCAACCACCAAAAACTTAATTACAGATTTTCAGCCAGTAGCAATTATGGTCAATATTTTAAACGTTCAGGAAACCTGGATAGAAACCATTGCAGTTTCGGTAAGTTCATGTTTAGACACTTCTTTTATTTGTGAATACATAATCTAATAAAATGTTTATTGTTATTTTTAGTTTTTATTACATAATTCACGTACTCCACCAAGACATGATGCATCATATTTAACCGAAGTACTTTTTCAAAGTATGATTTCGGAGTTACGCTTATTGGTGAAAGAAGTAAGTTAACCGTTTATAAAGTATCACAAAAAATCATGATGCAATATTAATATATTTTCTAATTAAGTTGAACAGATGTACTTTTATTAGTTTAGATTTATTGACACTCAAGAAAATCCCTGTACGGATGAAGAAACATTTATTAAATGTAGAAACAACTGTTTCGACAAAAAACTTCAGAAAAAATTAAACTGCAGGTATACACGATGGTGTCTTGGAATGTTATTGATAAAAAGTATTGATTGGTATACATGATCATTTCCAGTTTCCCATTTATGGAAGATAATGACCTTCAGCCATGCCAAAATGAAACAATCTTGATAGACTCGTATTCAACAGCATTGGACATCTACAGAACCACCAAAGTGTCTGAATGCAACTGCAAAAGGAAATGCCGAGATATTGTTTATTCGTTTACTTTAGATAGATCTTATACTTCATCCGACGATAAAACTAACCTCGTTATGTACTATCCTATCGAAACACATGAAATTGTAGAAGAGTACTATGTGTACTCGCTAACCAATTTATTTAGTGATATTGCAGGGACGGTTGGATTTTATTTGGGAATCTGTGTATTGAGTATTTTGGAAATTCTTGATTATGTTGTCACAAAACTAAGTAAAAACATTGTACTCAAAGGTAAACAAAACAACTCAAACATATTATAATTTACAAATTAGGACAATTTCAGAAGTAAATACTTGTTTTTATGTAATAAGCAATATCAAATACTGTATAATAAGTACCGGTATGTAATACTAGTATACAATTTCAATATACAGTAAATAAAAGGTTTTTTAAAAACCAAAACAGACTTGTGTTTATGTTTATGTACAAATATTAAGTGGTTTTTAACCGTTATTAAATTATAACTTTTAGTGTAAATATGAGATAAATGCGACATTTTGCAATGAATCTATATTGTTTCACTTATGGTGAAAGTTTCGATAATTATAGGTGATGACCGGAGTTTTGATTCTGGTCATCAAAGAATCGAACCTAATTTTATTCATTTTCATTCAATTTTATTTACCCCTTAATTTTATTTAATTTTATTTGATTTTATTCACCTCTGATTTTACTCACATAACATCGCTAAAGACGAAAGGTTTAAACCATCCAAAACATGTTCAATAATTTTCAAAAAATAAAAAAACCAAAATAAACAAGTAGATTAAAAAAAGTTTTAAGCATACTCTAGCATACTGGCATATAGCGTCCGCTATATTGTTTTTTAATTGATAGCATATAGGTAGTGATACTAGATACACTAACAAGTAAGTCGAATCCATAGCCATCTCATTTATCAAAATCCACCGAGTCGTCTTATTTTTGTATGCACAATCTATATATACTGGCATATAGAGTCAGACATTGGTTTTCATTGATTTCATATAGCCAGTGTCACTCGCAAGAATAAAACGGATCCGAGGACACCTCATTCATCAAAATCTATCAAATTGGTTTGTTTTCGTATGCACGATCATTATATACTGACATATAGCGTCCGAGATAATTGTTTTTCATTGATGCCATTAATCAATGTTACTCGGAATTCTAAGACAAATCTATAGACATCTTATTCATTAAAATCCATCGAGTAAGTTTATTTTTGTATGTAGAAACTTACAACTCACTTACTCACAAGTGAAGTTAATATAAAGAGTATAAGAATAGCATCACCTTACCAAAACTGAATTTCAGTACTTTTTCAATCCACTATTGTTTCATTTACTTTAAATGAATTTTTTTAAAATCATTTATTATTTGTCCCATAGAGACAGCAAAATAAAAATACAAATGATAAGAACAAGGGCTAAAAAAACAACTTAAAATTTGTTGCTAAACAATATATGTTTTCTAAGCTTTTTTTTGAAATGTAAACATTGCTTAGTACAATTAAGATCAAAACATACCAAGGCAGTTTTTCTTAAGTAAAAAGATAAGTCATTCCATTTTTGAAGAGTGTTGTGAGGGAAGCGTGACGACATTTGGCTTGAAATATCAGTATCCAAAACAATCTTGAACCGCTGCGTTTCTTTAATTTCAGGAGAAGTTTTTGTAAAGGTTAAAAGAGAGGTAAGTGGATGAAGAGGGTTTCTAAAACTCCTGGCAATTTCTATTATTCTATTAAACATAATAAATTGGTGAATATTCATAATTTTTTTTTGTTTAAGAAATTTTGAAATAGAAGAATATCTACTGGTATCTACTGGTCGATATTATCTTTTAAAGAAAATAAAATTGGGACCATTAGTCATAGGACTATTGGTCATATGGGCTTTTGGTCATAGGGTTATTGGTCATAAGACTATTGGTCACATACTATTGGTATGTGACTATTGGCACATACTATTGGTAGTGTTTAATTTAAGATGGTGGACTTTACACCAGTTTTGAATTGATACCCATATCTTCACGGATATGGGTATCAAGAGTATGGGTATCATATTTATTGTGTACGTATATTAATAAATTATCGTCAACATAGCTTAAAATTTGAGCATTTAATTTCAAATCATGAATTGTATTGGCAACCAGAAAGAAGAAGAGTGTACTGTTGACAGACCCTTGGACAGGTAGGTACTTGGGGTTTAACGAGGGCACCGACTGGCTTTCACAGCTATGTCATTTGGCCCTCAAACTTTATTTAAATCAGAAATGCAGAAATGACGATGAGATGAGGATGATAAACATGGAACAGGGTTTTATGAAGCAGGAGGAAACGGGAGTTTCCTCCCGTTTTTGTAACATACAACGTTATTCCGGGCAAGTCTTCAACTCCAATAGTGAGCCAGTATTTGTGCCACTCTGACTTACATAATGTGGCAGAAAAGGAGCATGTGCAGGAGAATTGGTTCATTTCTGCACACACAATCGCATATTTTAAATTCGAAAATTCTAACACTAGACATGGCACACTTCATCACAAGCTGGCAAGCCTTTGGAATTAAAACTGGTTTTGTTATACAGTAGATAGAGCGTCGATTATCCGAACTAATTGGGTGCCATAAAACCGATTTGTTCGCATAATCGTACATTAATAGTAGTTTATGTGCTTATATGAAAACAAAAAAAAATAGTATTCTTTACGTGCAGATCTCAGTGCGAAACGTACATTTGCATGGTTAGTTCTGCAAAACAATTGTACGTTTATATTTTATCACATACATATGTATTCAAGAATTTATTTTTAAAACAAATTGTTTCAAGTTATTTATCGACTATTTTTGAACGTTTATGAACGTTTTTTTTTAGCGAAAAAACGTCCAACGTAAACATGGCCATAAAAATATTTTTTTAGGAGGAGTTCCTCAAAATTTTATAAGAGTGTTGAGGGGTCTCCAGACAAAAATAGTTTTGAGAACCGCTGCATTTATTGGGAATATATCTTCAACGATTTGTTTATATTCGTAGTTGTAGAATTTCGCACCAGACGGAGCATTCGTTCAATTCGGCCCCGATAAATGAGCGGCCTTGGCCATGAACTTTTCCGTGGAATAAAATGAACGAAGAATCCATTCTTACAATTTTATATAAGGAAAAAGAAAAATAAATGTGCCAACACTGTATAACTACGTAGAAACGTCATACTAACCTGTAAGGCAGGTTTTGCCCAATTGATAAAGGTGGGTAGTCTCCTTGTTTCACCAAATAGACTGTAGGCTTATATAACAACCTCGGTGTTGTGTTGTGTGCTGTTGATTTGTACACCGAATGATGATTACAACCCAAGTGGACTCGTGAGAGTGATTCGACGTCGAAAAGATAAAATCCGACGTCATCAATTCGTTTTTCTTTTCTTATTTGTGGTCTTTTATGTGATTGTTGTGTTGAACCCAATTTTGAAACTGAAACTTAAATTTTTTGTTGTTGTTATTTTGTTTCTTTTCCCCCAGTTGCATTTGTTCGCAAAAAAATATTGGTGTTAGAAAAATGACATAGTATTCTGCACACCATACGTTAAAACTACAGTAATTGGACGAAGGGGGTAGGTACGTTACGTCACAGTTCACGTAACATGACCCTGCGCATCAAATTGGAGGAAATGCCTGCATCTGTGGTCTTTATTTTATCCGAGGTGAGTATCGTAATTCATATGAAATAGCTAATAAAGTGGAGCAGCAGCAATTTAATATAAGCTGTTACAATTGATTAAATATGTGGACAGTACCGTAGCAGTGGCCTCCCGTGACCATGACGTAAAGTATAATAAACTAAAAAATAATACACATAAAGTATTAGTTGATGTTGGCATTATGTATTACATCATGTAATGTCACATTACGTGACTTTGGTGGTATCTCTTATTATCGATCCTCTATAGCTATATATTTTATCTTGTTTACTTTTTTTTGTTTTGTTTTGTTGTTATTTTGTGACACTAGCAAAATGCGTGGTTTAGTAGTTTATATGCAATCAGGGAGATACGCTGCTGTTTTTTGTAATATGTGCTGTTTTATTAGCGTACTGTATGAAAGAATCATTTCATTTGGTTTATCCAAACACAAAGAAATTCTGGAAAGCGAAGAAGAGAAACTGCTGCAGTACCGTACATTTTATTATATGTGTATTGTCTATGGATTATACTTCAAAAACAATTTTATTTCAAAAAGAAGTTCTCATTATCTGCGATTCTTTGATAAGATGTGATTTGTAATTTTGTTTACTTGGTTTAGTTGATTTTTTAAAATTTGAGACATTTATTGAAACGCAAATAATGGTAAATAATACTACACTACAAACTCGATTATCCGATTGGTGATGCAACCAAGCCTATATATGAGATAAGCGAAAATTGGGATAAAATGAAATTTCAATTTATATGTCCAGTTTGATATTAAAAAGTTTTCTTGTTGTTTTTGGACTGTGTTTGTTTTATTACTTGTCTCTATGGGACGAAATATAATAAATAAATAAATAAATAAAAGAGAGCCAGCAACGTTGTGCAAGTTGAAAAACGTGAACAATATGTATGTGCAGTATTAATTGACAATCATTTGTTTGATTGATTATCCATGGCTATCTATAATGTCAATGATTTTTCGATAATTTATCAATTTTTATATTATAATGAATTATTTTTTTTTTTACCTAATTCAGATGAACCGGAATTGCTGATAATCGCGCTTCGGGTAATCGAGGTTTTAGTGTACGTATTTGAATTGCTATCTTGTTAGTTTATACTCTTACTAGATGGCATTAATTTCTCTATAGATATTATTTTCACTTATTGATGGTAGTACAAGTAGCTACGTAGTTTAGAAATTATACTGTACATGATTATACAGGCTGTTCCTAAAAGATCTAGTCAAATTTTAACTACAGATGCTATTATGCATCATAACAAAACATGAGTCCGGAAATGCTTTCCTTCCGAGATAACACAGGGTGTTACAAGTCATGTAATTGCATAAGTCTATTGCCTCATAATCGCTGTGGATATGCAAACGAGTATGCATTTCTGAAGTCATGTTTATATGGACTTTTTGCTTTGTTTTGAAGCATAACATTTGTGGTTGAAATTCTGAATGACCTTTTAGGAGCATCGTGTGTAATATGACCTTTAAACGTTCAGAAAGTGCTGCAGATAAGAAAACAATAAAAGCGATGTATTTGAGACGGTTTTTATTATTATTTTTCTGTGATTCCAGACATTGTACTTGATACAGTGTGAAGTATTATTCATTATAATCCATAGTTCAATAACTTATCAGAATCGATTAAAGGCAATATTTAACACCTTGAAATCAAGCATACTGATAAGGAAAAAAAAACAAACCGTATTTACAAATGTCTGGAAAGACATACAAGTACTGTTGATTTGACATTAATTCATATTTTCCCCTCGTTTTTACATTATTTATACGAGTATTTTCGAGACTTTTTTTCTGGTGACATTGGGTATTCTTCAGAGGTTAAATAGCTCTCTATAAGTTTAATACTAGAATATCTTTTGATTGGATGTTGAAAGTGCTGCTTGACTTTGTTTGGCCTGTGTTTAGTTTCATACGGCGAATTGCTTCAAAACGAGAATTTCAACTTCCAAAGTTAATGAATTTTCATGTTTGGCATTCTCGGGTTGCAATTGGGAGTTGCGTATAAATTTCAGCGAAATTTTCTCATCCTCGATGCTTTTAGTTTGAAGATTTTTAGTCTATGAAAATACAGAGTTCAAACTTGCACACGTGCTGAAGAAAGGAGTAGTGCAGAAATAATAAATACCCGTTGGGTAGTGTTAACCCAAACCAGGGGGAAAGTAAAAAGACAATAAAACTCGCAGTTTATTTTCGCAAACTCATTTCTTTGTGACGCTTCGATTGCGGAGGTCATTGTTTCGGCTTCCGAAAAGCCAAAGGAAAAGAAAAGCGAGGCGAAGCAATTTCAGCCGGAATTGAGACTAGGGAATTTATTTCGTTTTCACATGCTAGGGATGAATGAAACTCACGAAAAGTGTTTGCGATTCAATCTGCGCGCGTTTTTCGTTGGCGCGATGCAAATGTCGTAGGGGCCAACTGTTTACGAGGGCAACCCGTGCTAATATGGTGGTCGTTTTACAGACCACTTGCCTCGGAAGATGTCGAAAGACAATCATAAAAGTAAAAAAGCTGAACTGTTGGTGCCAAAGAAAAAAGCGAAACGAAAGCAAACAATGAAAGAATTCAGTCTTGGATTAACATCCCAAGCATCATTAAGCGCAAATCGGTTCATTAGTATTAGTATTCTAAACTCGTCGCGAAAGTTGCCAAGAATATCGACAGTACTGCAAAACAAAATGAAACGATAACACGATTGTTTTCATTGAACTCTGTTCATCTCATCATCTTTTAATGGAGTGTAAGCTAGTGTTAGTTAACTCAGGTTTTCGTTTAGTTTGGCTTGTTTTATTTTTGTTAAAATTATGTTTCAT
>JAQIWH010007951.1:0-10799 GCA_034695005.1 Cryptops parisi | reverse complement strand
ATAAAACATGAAAACAGATTCAAGACATATAAACCGATGGTCATTCACAAATGAAACTTAAACAATATAAAATCAACAATTCTTCATAGATACAATTTTTATACCATGTTTATTAGGTCTCTTCTGAAACAAAAACAAAAATTTGTTACACCCTGTATGAGTCTACTGTCTACTTAGTAAACTAAAAATCAACGTACTTTTTTTTTTCATCTACAGTTCGGTTCGATTCTTGTGAATGTTTTATGTCCTCCCTGATGAAACATTCATGTAACTTCACTCAACTCAAAATTCAGCAGAACATTTTTACTGGCTTTTTATTTTATTTTAACCAATTTATCGAGCTTCAAGCGACACTAAGAAAGATTGCTAAGTAGCTTACCAACTATATATTGAAGACTTACAAAAAATCCCAAACCGCCTGAATTTTAGAATCTTTATTATAACTACGTAAATGACGTGTAAAAAAATTATAGCTTAATAAAATTATATATGTGTAATAAAATATTTGTCATTGTTTTGCAATGACCAATGTACAGGTTTGTAGATACACATCCACTGTGCACATATATGGAATGTAATAGTGTTTTGATCTATGTACATTATGATATTTTTCACTTCCTTTTTTTTTGTATTATATATACAAATATAGGCCTACTTTTAATCGGTACTTGTGAGTTGGCGCTAATAGCTTTTAACAAACAAATTGTCTATGGGTATGTACATCAGTTTACATTAGCTGACAAATTAAGCTTTATTTTTTCTAACCTAAACCAGTATCCATACCCATAAACAGACAATTTATGTTAGTTAAAAACAACAAATACTGGCGCCACAAGCGTGTTTACGATGCAAACCCACAAGTACTTTATAATATTATTATTTAAAATTCGTCTTATTTCACCACATAACTAGTGATTTTTAGAAAGAACCATAATATAAAATAATATATATAATAAAAAATCCCATTTTTTTAACAAAAAAACAAATTCCGTACATAGACATACACAGGTGAATGTAGGCAAAACCCTTTAATAAAATGGGTCGACAGGTGATTGATGAGGAGCAACCAATCGATAGATCAGCCGATTCCCAGGCTTCATGCTCGCAAACCACGCTTGCCCATTCGCTACCATAAGTTCATTTATCTTCTTGCAAACCGTGTTCCCTTCGAGCCATAAGAGGGGTGAACCCCCATTGTAAAATATTCATTTTTGCACGCAACCCTGCTAGGGGTTCGCATTATCGAGGTGCAATCCTTACCGAGAGGTCTTACGTTAAAGTCTGGATGGGACACTGAACGCATTTTGGATTCTTCTTACTACACACTCGGGTTATTTTTCATAAATTTTTTTCCTCTATTTTTCTTTCTATCCTACCGACATAACTACTGTTCGAAGATTTTTTTTAGTGTTATTGCGATTCGGTTAGAGACGGATAAAAAGATTAACGAGATGGGGATTGGTGAAAAATCGAGGAACCGTAGAATTCTTTTATATATTTTTATTCTTTTATATACGTATATATATATATATTTTTTTAACGTAAGGTTATATTTATCCTCCACTAACGCAACTTCTTACACGCTCGTTATAGATGATGATGTGTTTTTTAAAGAATATACTTTAACCTCCATAATCCGGAATTCCATAACAGTTATGTTAGTTTCATTGAAAAAAAAAGTATATTGATTTTTTGATTAATGCGAGTTTTTTGTAGATAATTTCGCTATTATGTGACGAGAAAAACCTCGTTATAAACAGAAAAATTTCACTATTATGCGATTCTGCACATTAATGCACAAACGAATAAACGCAGGAAATTTTGTTAATTACGAAAATTTCGATATATGCGATCTTCGATTCATGCGAACATTGCGCGGAACAAAACCCTCGCATAAATCGAATAGTTCTTGCAACGTATAAAAAAAACGACATCATCTTCAGAAAAAGAGTCTAGTTTTCAAATATACAAATAATTCATATAAATTTCTTATATATGCGATTTCGTTAATATGCGACAAAGAAAATTTCTCCCAGATGTTTTATATCATTATATGTACCGAATACAGTATAAGTTGCTGCCAAATTCAGTTAAAACCCGATCTTATTAGTCAAAATCCGAAAACCACGAAGGGTAGAGCATTAATGCAACCGAAGGCCGCCAAACGCTCAAATTGCTAATTCTAAAATTCTAAAATCGATCAGTTGATTCTAATTCTCAAAAAATTCTAATTTTCACAGATACAAAGAAATATTTTGTATATCGTATAATTTTCATTATGCCTTTGTATATTCTGTATATTTAATTATGCCCATGTTTATTTATTTTGCTCCCTCTTGGGTCGCAAAATAATGAAACTTAACTAGTCAAAAACGGGTTTTGATGGTAATGGTAACATATACATGTATGTGATATTCGATTTATACAATATTTGCATAACTTTACCATAAACAAACTTGTATAAAGAAACGATAATAGTATAGAAAAATGTAGTGTCAGCATAGTAATGCTTGCAGACACCTTTGACAAAATATCAGTGCTGAGTAAAATGACACTTTCGCTGTGGTGGTGGTAAACCCTTTAGGGTGTCAGGTAGACAGATCTAAAAGTGTAACCACAGAATTTGCACCACTACAGCCGCAAATCAATGCTCTTCTGCCTATGGGCCTAAATGCTTAATGAACTCTGTATTTCACCCACTTAGACTGCTTTTCGCTAATGAATTGGATAAGAGCGATTAACCCGATGGCGCATGTGCAATGACGAAATGAGGGAAACGGACGACGACGAAACGTAATAAGGTTTTCGCTTTAATTACTCATCATCATCATGTAGCGTTGATAGAAGAAGGGAAAAAAGGAGGGGCTGAAGAAAAAATGGGCGTATAGAAGGGGTTATCATAAGAAAATGAGGAGAAAAAAAGTTCTTTGATGAAGAAGAAGTAAAAGAAGAATGACTGATCGTAAAGCACAGCCGGTTAGGAAGTTGGAGGTTTTAAGATGAATTACCAAGTTTTAAAAAATTGAAGTGCATCGTTCATCATATGAAGGAAAAATAATCCCGTTCGCAGAGAATTTTGAACTTTTTAACCTTAACTAAAAAAAATATATATTTTATTTTTTATCTTACTTTTTTAAGTGAGGTCGAAGGTTTGAAAAATCAGATTGTTTTTATAAAGGGGATAGAAAAAAATGGATTCATCGAAAATTATGAATATAGGTCTACATTCCAAGAATAATAAATCGTATATCAAATTGTAATATAAATAATGAGTCGTTATAAAAATTAAAGTTCATATGTTATTAGTGGATTGAAAATTACTAAATTTCAGTTTTGATAATGTAAATGCCATTTTTGTTTTTGATTCTGCAAAAATTAACGAACGTGTTTGAGAAGGTGGAACCTTCCTTCTTTAACAATGTTAAGTGAATGAATGATTTGTAATTTATTTCATATGTTATTTCATACAGTAAGTTATTTCTAAACTTTAAAATTATTTTGATTTAATGATTTAACGTATAAAAACCGCGTGAAATCAAATCCCCATATACCCACAAAAAACGGGGTTACATGTACTTTTAAATTCTACTTAAAAACGTTTAAAAAAGTTCCTACCATTTTAATAAATATTTTCAAACGTTTAAGTCGTTTCCCAATTAAAAACGTCTTATCTCGTAGATATTAAAAACAATCTTAAGGGAGTTTCGTCTCTTATTAGCGCAACTAATTATGCATTACAGCACCACTATGAAGCGTTACAGTGTCATCAATAAATATAACAAATAATACAGGACCTAAATTAGACCCCTGCAGAACTCCACACTTGACTTAGCGCAACATTGAACAAGCTCCGGAAATTGAACAAATTGATACCGATTATCAAAATAATCTTATTCATAAGTAGTAGATTCTCACTACTAATCTTAATACAATTTTAATAAAAATGTATAATATAACACTCCCCCCCCTAAAAAAACAGTAAATATGATTGTAAAGAACCATTTAAAACGGTCTTTTCACTAAAACTTATCCCCCAACAAAATTCGGTCGGTCTGGTGGGAATAAAAACGGTCTTCCATCACGTGACAACCGTTCCAAGATGGCATGACAAGGGATCATCTTTCCTTTTCAACAAACTGCAAGTCTCTAGTACTACGTCGAGTTTGTCTCATTATTCGTGGCATTTGGCGCCAATGAAAAGAAAGACAGGGGGAGAATGTAAAAGGGAAGAACAAACTTCCAAAAGAACAAGCCTCGAGAAAGAATATCTGGAAAACCGCCTCCTCCACTCTTTCCATTCCATGTTCTGTTTAAAAATGAAAAAGAAAAATAATACGAAAGAAAAAACGAAAGAATTGTTGGTAACAGCAAGCTGCGCGTTTGTCGTCCGTATTCAGAAGCAGAGATGAAAGTGAACAACAAAAGATCGCTTGTCAAAATGAAAATTTAATCTTGTGTGTGGGGAAGTAGAGAGAGAGATGATAAAAATCTTTTGCAGAGACCCAATGACGAGAACAAGGTATTGTGCAAAATTTAGAATGCATGCTGCGAGCAAAAAGAAAAAAAAAAAAACTTAGTAAAAAAATATTATGTAATCATAAAAATAGTTAGAAATGTAATAAGTAGGTTTGTCAAGTCTTGGAAAACATTACTATAATGTTGTTGTGAAAATAGGAGTCGAGAATATTATTTATTTTAACAAAAGGATGCGTTTTATGTTAAGTAGATTAAAATAATTTTTTGTTTTCCAACGAAATACAAACTTTTAAACCTATTAGTAAGATTCTGAAGCAAAATAGAATAAAATGAAATTAAGGGGTTAAATTATTTACTACAAAAAACCTATGTCGTAAACGTCGTAAACGTATTTACGTCTTTTAAAAGACGTAAATATCACATTAATTTAACAAAACTTGATTTATTATACTTAAAAACAATATATTGTTTATATATTTTTGAATAAACATGTTTCTAAGTTTAATTTTTTTCTAGTCTCATCAGTATTTGACTTCTGACATGCATTTTTCAATAGATATTCATAATATTTCTAAAACCAACATTAACCACCAAAAGTAACTTTACTGTTTTGCGATAATGGACATTATTAAAAATAAACTATTTTTCATCGAAAGCATAAATATACTTTAAAAATATTTTGATATGTCTAGCCCTATAATACACATACACACTACTAAAGAAACTCGCGCTCATCATATGAAAAAAAAACAACTTTCACTAGGAAGATTTGATAAGAGAAACTTCATGTGAGTAATAGGACCTAATCTTAACTGCACCCGAAGTAAGTTTAATGTACCAATGAACGGTTTAAACAGGCGAATTAGTACGATATCTTTTACCCTCCCCTGTTCGAATTTGTTCACAACGACGACGCTTCACCTCGAGCCACCCATTTTGCCCCTTCCACCCACCCAATTCTCGGGTCTCCTCTCGTCCTTACACGTGGGGTCAAGCCCTTTTGGAAACCAGTAAAGCTAGGTGAAAGGCTCCCAATAGACGCCAAACAACTGGCACAAGCTCCATCTGGCACCCAGCTTTCAATCCCCCATCTCCAGCCCACTCCCCCCACCCTTATTCTTGTCTTCTTAGAAATTTCTCTTGTCCTCTTCCTCGTCGTCACCCCCCCTCTACAACACACTCTCTTTCATACCCGTCGCTTTTGGCTTTGGAGAAGTGCATTCACTCTTGACGCAACGTCGACTTCCGACGCATTGAAATCGAGATAAAAACGCGAACGCAAAACAACAAGCAGCGTTTGTTGTGCAAAAGCAGTTCACAACAAGGCAGAGTAATAGAACGCGTCGGTAGCTAGTGACACGCCCCCTTTTATTACAAAATTTCCCACTGAAGACCCCTGTGGTTCCTCCCTTACACCGTGGCGGTTTAGACAGACGTCACGTATGCAGTTTCCACAAAACAACTAATAAAGACGTATATAAACTGGATTTACTTAACCAGCGGGTAGACTATATAAAATATACAAAATATAACATACATAACATACACACAGTATATAATGTATATATTGTATACTGTATATATGGTGGGTATTTTTCTAGCAATAAACGTTAGGTGGTATGCAAGAGCAACCTCGATACAAATATGAGTAACGGTACAAATTGATGAATTATCGATACAATCGATAAAAATATCCAGTTCAAATTCGATGCTATAATTGAACGATCTAAAATGAGTCTAAAAACTGTCAGTGAAATCTAGTTTTGAACTAGTCAAAACTGGGTTTTTATCTAAATTCGGATTCTGACTAACATATAATTACATACACATAATTATATGCATACACACATAAAACATATAAATCTTGAAGAAACAATTAACTCGTAATTTTTCAATGTAAAACATGAGACATGCCGTATATTAGGCTGCGGTTTCCAAAATGTGATAGTAAATGCGGTAAAAGACTGTCAATGTGGGTGCTATACATCTCCGTCACATAGGGTGAGAGTGGGGGGTAATCCAACACCTCGTGTGGGCTTTGCCAGATGGAGATCTGGACATTTTACTACACGTCTACCACTACTTCTACACCCTCATTTATTAGGTGTACATTTTTATTCCTTACAGATGACACCCCAGAAATAACCGCCGCATTCCTCCCCATCATTTCTGAAATCGGCGAAACTAATTAAGAAAAATCTCCTTAACGAAGCACAGAGTGTGAAAAACGCACAGGAATTCTTAACAAGTAACAAAAGGAAAATAAATAATCAATCTTGCACATTTCTATTATAATATAACGAAAACCAAATCATCAACTAAAAGTGGCATTTCAAAAGAATACGAGATATGAAGAAAAAAAAACATCAAACATCAAAGAGTTGCCGATGAAGACGCGTTAGTGAGGTGACACGCGACATGTCATGAAAAGATATAATAATGAAAAAAAAAATAAGAAAAGAAAATGAGAAAAGAAAGTCTCAGGTGGTTCTTAAAACATGTTGGCCATATTTGCTTGAAAACTGGCCTCGGGCCAATGAAAGAGAACGAGATATATCCCTATCGTCTGCTACTCTTTATCACGGTGTTTTTCTCTTTCACCTCTTTCTCTGTCGAGTTCCAAAAGCACTACCCGATTTTCAACACTTGTGGGTTTAAAGCAGAACAATTCAAAAGTGTGTATATACTGTACCACAAAATTCTGTATTCCATTCACATAGAAGAGACGAGTCAAAAGAGAAAAAGTCAAGTTTATTAAGTAAGAGAATTTAGTAAACTCTTTGCCTCCAAGCCATACGAGTAGCTGTTACAGAAACAGGGCTAACAAAAGAGAAACAGTTGGAAAGTTTTGTATCGAACTGGGATGACTATACAAATTCTGGTAGTAGTGGAAAAGAATGACAAGTTTGAAGAAAATGACACGCAAGAATGAATTCTTTTCCCATCCCACGGGAAAACGATAAAATGATTAAATTCGACTAAAAAATAATTTCAATGGAATTTTTTTATCTACATTTCATATAAAAAAAAAATTTGTAAAACGCGAATTAATACGATTATAAAGTTAAATATTTTCTCACTTTAGTTTATTAAACAAATCATCCGTAGTAAAATTTCGCAACTGAAATTAATGTATGAAGTATAAGAGTATCTTATAAGCGATTTCGCTAATATGCGACGAGAGGAATTCTTCCGGATGCTAGTTAAAGAAAATCAAGAAAATTTCACAATTATGCGAGGGTTACGTTTCTGTGAAAATTCTGTATAGATCAAAACCAAAATCGCGTTTATCCAAATTCCCATAAAATGAAAAAACCATGGAAATAGAAGACATCGGAAAATCACCATTTGATAGCTAGCATTTGCACCAAATAAAATGTACACCGTATACAGGGTGTCCCCGTACAAAGTCTCCGTACATGAACAATATGCCTTCTAGGTATTTCCTCGTAACCTTTATACGTAATAAGTACATTTATTTTTTCAAGTGTTAAATTTCCATATGTTTGGAAATTTTAGGGGCATTCTGTATATGTTCTTTTGTTGATACAAAATCATTCTTCTGATGTAAAGCACATTACCTATCTATGACTAAGTGTGGAGCTATCGGAACACCCAGTGGAAAAAAAGGGTTGTCACATTACATATGATTAAGTCTTTAGTCTTATGATAAAATAAAACATAATATAATATGAAATATGCGCTCATTTACTTTTGCATTACTTCACGCAATCGCATAACAGTAAAATCTTCTCGCCTAAAAAACAGTTGATTTTTTGTTTTGCATAACATCAAAATCATACTCACTCGCAAAAACCAAAAACATCTATAAATATACGAAGGGCCTGGTGTAAAAGGGTGTTAAGTAACATTTTTACAAAAAATGCCTTAGAAACACTTTCCGAATGTGTTAAGTGCAAGTCTACATTTCTGATGCATAATTTTGAGCAAAACAACAATATGTGAAAAAGTGTTAGTGCAAGAAGTGTAAAGTGGCCCATAGACATCAAGGCAAATCCAGATCTTCAAACGCGTTTTCCTCGAAATTGTCAAAATGTTACTTGACACCCTTTTACACCAGGCCCTTCATATATATTTAGAAAATCAGTTCTCATATAATCAGAAACAAAACTTTTAAGTTTAAACCCACGCACAACCTCGTCACTATTTCATTTCCCACAACACCCATAACAAACTCGTCACATTATTAAGTTTCTATGCGCCTACCATATAAACGCCTATCATCATCAACGATCACAACCAACGTTCATCTTGGAATGTAAACTAATATTATATCAGGGTACAAAAAATACACAAAAAAACTATACATAAAAAAGAGGGAAAAGAAACAAGAAGCTAATAACCGAAAGGAGGAAGGCAGCAAAGTCTCCTACTCGTGAAGTGATGTGAGGGAGAGATTGAGGTTCGTGTGAAAAACGGAACAAGTAGGCTTGCCAAACGAGGATTATACAGAGCAGCTGGTGCAGCTGCTGTTTGAAAATCAAACATCCATCCATCCATCCGGATTGATAAATTAAAGATGGATATACGTGAAGGCAAAATAGAGAATGGAAATTCTCTAGCGAAATCAAAGTCGATTCCGGAAGCTTACACCGAAACCGGAAGAAGAGAGACGAGAATATGTCTCCGTCGTCGAGGGAGAAGGCCTGGCTTTTCAATTCCGACTTAATAATCCGTTTAGCGTGATTCGCTGGAAAAAGGCAACGAATCTGATATAGTAGCATCATCACCACCATCATCATTATCATCGTCGTCGTCATGATCGTTGCCTCGATCCATAGTGTTATCGATTTGTGAACAAAGTGAAAGGGTCGAGTGACCCCAAGTAACCAAAAGTGAAAACGATGGCGAACAAAACGCTTTCGCCGTTTTCCATATGACGCACATGCGTAATGAATTCTCTCAAAGAAAATTATTATTATGATGATTATTCGCTTGTGTTTTCCCGAGCTAAATTTGGCTCTTTTCGAAATCAATTTCAAAAACTTTCGGCAACAGAAGCACAATTCGGCGTTTTCTACTTTTACAAAACAAAACAAAAACACACAAAAAAAGGGAACGCATGAAACGAATAAAAAATACGTATATTGAATAAACGCAAAGACGAAAATCAACTATATAAACACTTCTTTAAGTAAACAACACAGATGTTTTCACCCACCCTCTGCTACCATTTCCCTTCAAAAATGCAAATTGGATAATAATGTTATCAATCGTACATTATGTATATCAAGTATAATGCACGCATTTGTACACCAATTTTAGTGAGTTTTAAAAGATATTATTTTTATTACACTGTAGACAGTCGTTTTTGTTTAACATTTACCAAAGATTCATTGTACCTCCACTAAAGATTTATTCACTGTAAAGATATTTATTTATTTACTGTATTGTGATTTCGCACAGTAACAAAAAAAAGTTCCTAAGAAGCAATCACCGGATCCAAAACTCCGCCATCTTTTTCTCTTATACCAACGAATAATCTTTCTTTATATATATATAATTCTCTAAGGTAGACTCCAGCTTCTAATTCCACGCAGGTTTACTATAGCAACCAGAGTAAACAATGAAATCCACGGAATCGCTAGCTGGCGTATGTTACGCCAGGTCAATCATCTATGCAAGAGATTCGTTACAATTCAAACAAATGAATGCTTTTGCCATTTTAAAATACAACCACCACAGTAAAAACATATTTACATACTTATAAATAAGAGTCTCACTTACATTCAGCAATCATGTTGCTAGAAGACGACGTTAAAATCTAAAGTTAGGCCATTTTTTTTTCAGAATTGTAAGATATGCGACATTTTTTAAAATCTACTGAAGAAACATCTCCTATATTGTCATTCAACACAAACTCAGTTGTTTAACTGAGAGGCGATGTTAAGGACCGAAATTACGCCATATTTCTCGGGCTCTTTGCAAATTTTGATAACTTCAATGACAAACAAAAAAAATGAATAACTGATTTTTAACAGATTACCTTTTGAAGGTATTACAAAACTAACAAAAAAATACCACTAAAGTACCCCCTTTAAACAAATATAAATAATAAATCTACAGGGAAATCCGTATTTCGAGATTTTCATTGGTTCGATGGCATTTGGATGTTTCGCTTGGGGTTGGATTTCCAAGTTGGCATTTTCACTCCAGGGTTTTGAAGACGAAAAAAAAATAAGAGGAGGGAGTAAAAAAATGGCAAAGAGGGTGTTGGTCGGATGGTGCATCAACTGCGCATGCGCAGGAATAGACATCCCAAGCGTCTAGCCGTCCATCACGTACAAGGTGCCTGAGAGAAT
>JAQIWH010007950.1:0-10800 GCA_034695005.1 Cryptops parisi | reverse complement strand
AAAACAACCGAGAATGATGGGTAACGTAGCCATGTTTTTCCACTAAAAACACAACAGGTGAGGAACAATGGCATGCAGGAATTAATTAACGCTACCTTAATGTCAAAAGTGCATCCGACCCAACGAAACATGTCAACCGTTTTATTGAAAATTTACGACAACGGCGTCCATTTTTCACCCACATCCGTAACGTTTTTCCTTTTTACGAAAATATTCTTAATATTAATTTCTTGTAATTAATGTTTACGACCCACCAACGATAGTTGCATGAAAAGGCACCTTTACGACCTACTAGGGAGGAGTTTATTATTCCACTATCGTCTCATTTTTATAATCAACTTTTAATACCACCCCGTAAATATTAACCATAGTCACCACCCCCACATCGAAATTATGATCAAAACAACAACAAAAATCCTTGTTTAACGCGATTTTTAAGAAATGATATTTTTTTTGGTTTGAAACTCAACTTATAAAAGTCACAAATATGAGTTGAGTAATCTGAAAACTCGTTATGAAATAATAATGACGTCATAACCAGCAGTTTCCTCACGTTATAACGAAGAGTTTAAAATGCAAATAAGGTTCCTCTTTTTACCGCGATCATTCACTCATTCAACACTTGTATACTCTTTATATTAGCTAGCTTCAATTGTGAGTGAGTTTGTGAGCTGGGAATTGTACGTATACTGTCATCTACAGTCGTTTATGAGAATATACTGTATAGTCGAATGTACAAAATACGCATAAAACGAGAATCGCATAAATCAAGAAGAGCATAAGACATATGTAACAATCGCATATATAAATTCAAAAATTGCAAAAATCAAACATGGAATTACTCAAAACACGCATAAATATCGAATTACTCAAAGATTGCATAAAATGTTAATTCGCATAAATCGAATCATACAGAAATAAAAATTAAATTTTTTGCATTGTATTTACAGTAGTTACATATATGACAGTATATAAAGAGTAGAGTATGCCTAAAAAGCATTTTTAATGTATACTTTTGCCTGCAATTTTCACTTTCCGCTACATAGATTGTGATATGAAAACATTGGCACAATTGATGCAACATAAGTATAAAACTTGACGGTTAAAACTAAACTTTTATCAGATGAAATCCTCGCTTAACGCGATCTATCCTTAAAGCAACAATTTTACCACAACACTACATAAAAAAAGCCACATTCCCAGGCACAATAGATGCAACCCAAACATAATAGAAACAGAAAATACTAAGAGTACATGCAATATAAAACTCTCGCTGGAGATCAAAACAAATTTCACTCAACATGGAAATTCACTTAACGATATAATTTTGTTTCGACATAAAAGAAGTCCTCGTTCTAACGCGATTTTGTCCTTATTTTAACATGCTTTCCTGTCACATTTTAACGTACTCTACCCTTGTGTAATCCTCGCCTAATGCGATTTATCACATCATTTTAAACGTTTTAACCTGATTAATCAACTTACATTTTTTTCAACTTACTGAATACCCTTGTTCTCAGAAACAATAGATGTCATACAAATAGTATAATACGTCGAAAACTCAGCTCTATAAAATGAGATCTACTTCTTAACCGATTTATCTCAAACATTTAGCATAAGTGATTAACCAAATTTTTTAACGTATTTCCTCTACCGTTGTTTTAAGGCACGATGGATGCAACACAACTATACTGACTTCCAAGATATTAATTCTTCGCGACTTGTTCTGTCACAAATTCCGAAAGAAACATTAATTTGAAGAACTTCAGTTTTCCTTCAAACTATACTCCTCAGTTAAAACATTTTCCATCGTTTAACGCAAATTTTACAGAAAAACTTTTTGTTTTCGCTGAAAATACCAAACAAAAAATAAAATCGATATATTGAATACAAAGGTTTTATGTTTTGTTTTTTTTAAATTGTGACAAATTTCATTTCCAAAAAAACATTTCCATCCATGTTTCGACAACCATAAAAAAGGGGTTATTCCATGGTTAAGAATACTAATTAGGCTTACAATAATTATCCTTTCTTCTCATGATTAGCATTCAAATTGCTTTTCGAATGCAATTAGTGCAAGATAGATTCAATCTTTTTTGTACTTAGTTCGACAATCGTTTTTCGACAATCAATTTTTTTTCCCCTCTCTCTCTCTCAGGTGTTGTCATAAAAACGAAACTAAAAAAAAAAATTTCAAGACGTAAAACCGCGTTAATTGAGGATCGAATCGCGTCCCATTAAATAAAAAAGTTATTAAAATTCATCTTTTATAGACTTTAAATTGCTAACAAAACAAACTACACCAGGTTACAATCGAACTTTTCAGTTATCAGCCACTATTTTTTGTTACAATCATCAAACTTATCGTCAAACTTATCGTCAAACTTATCGTCAAGCTTATCATCAAACTTATCGTCAATGTAATTGGATCTTCATAAAATATCAAACATCTTCATTTTACACGTGTCCAATGTATTAATCACATACAGAATTCGCGTTGAACGAGGACTGATATTATTATACAGTATACGATGTCGGTTCTCTTGATCTGTATCGATTTTCTGCTCCAGTAATCATAACCACATAACGCTCAAATGAACAAAACTCTGATTATCCGGTACTTTTCGACATATGCCGGATAACCAAGTTATTGTACATCCTCATGTTAGCGTGCAATGTTAGAGAAATCGATGTCGTCAAAGGATTAGACACAAAAAAAATATCTCGTGCAGCAGCTAATTTCATCTCATTAAAGTAGCTAAATCGAAAACTCTCTGGCAAAGGTGAAATACGTTGATTGGTTTAATCGGATACCCGTCTTAAGAAATGCAAAAAAACCACACATCTTAAGTGGCTCGACATTTCACTTTGATGTTTTAACTTTTAATACAATCAAAAACACACTTTGGATACGACAAAGTTCAAGAATGACAAAACCAACTTTGAAACACAATGCGAACAACGTTGAAAATTAAAAGTTAAAGTCAACCAACGTTTCTGTGTTGTCCAGACAATTAACCAGCGTGCGTGTGGGGAAGTTGCGGTTGATCCGTTTAACTGAAATTCTGATTGGTTTATTTTTTGTCATGTGATACCACAAAATGAAAAATACACGTGATATTTCTATTTTCGAAACAAACAATCAATGTTTACTTACTGGCAGACTAGACTTTTGGAAAGTTTTCAATACGCTCATCAACGTTTCACTTGCCACTTAAGGACTTGTTCTTTCAGAAAAACCATTGCAAGCACACAAGACACCAAACCAAAGAGATGAAAATCAACACGTTTTCAACATCCATATGTTATTGTTCTCTATATTTGTATGTTGTGTTGATATTATTGTAGGCACTGAATTTGCTATGTTTTGTATTGAGTTATTTTAAATCCAACGTTTAACGTTAATTTTAAGGGCTTGATGAGATAAGATTAAACAAACAAAAAAAATTTTTCTTGCTTAAATTTTCGTATCAAGCCCTTAAAATGACGGTAAAAATGTCAGTGTTAAAAATGTATCCAACCAGGATTTTGTTCATGCAGTTGTGGTGACCATGACCCTCAAACTTAAGACCAGTGACACGCGATATTAAAATGTGATGCCTACTATTAACACGTAATATACTGGCCACTGACACGTGATGCCACCATTGACACGAGATACTCAAAACATAAAAACAGAACTACCAACGAGGAAAAATCCATTCAACTGAATTGAAAATGTTTTATATGCTTATTGACCGACTAGATTTGAAAACCTAGGTGGTTTTGTCCTCTACCAAAAAAACGTTTTCGACCAGAAAAACTATTTTAAAACAATATAAGATAGCAAATTTAAACGATCAAAATAAAAACAGTTCCATCCATATGTTTTTGAGCATGTGGCATATACTGTAGCTTATTTATTGGCCTATTATATATTGTAATTGGTTTGTCTGAAGAAGTCCTTAAGAAACGTCGATGCGTTGAAAAATCTATCTAACCAGTGAGGACTTTTATTGATACGTTAATGCTGACCATGATCCACAAACTTAAAACTAGATACATGGTATATTGACACGTGATAATTACTACTTGGTGTTGGCAACGACACGTGATACCACCATTGACACGTGATAGAAATCTTAAAAACAAACAAAGAATAGAAGAAAAACTCCAAATGAGTTATATTCCAACGCTGCTACAAACAAAAACACAATAAATTCTTAGAACGACCTAATCCGGTGATAATTTTGCGGTGTTTAGCATAAGACTGACATTCTAGTGCATCATAAAACACAAAAAAAGTGAAACAAAAACAGTTCACCTGTATAAATATTATGTCTGGCAAGTGTACAAGCTAAACTTCCACGTTTCGTAACACGGTAAACTTAAAATAGTTACATCCGAAAAACGCTTTCGAGTAAACAATTTACCATTATTCACGAAAAACACGCTAAAGACGTCCGCAATACTTATTTCTGTGATCCGGCACATATTGCCGGATTACAGAAGCTCAACCGGATTAATGATGCTGAGTCAACATTTACAAAAATAAACACATTAATCATTACTTCTTGTGTGTAGGTGTGTATAAAATTCCTATACACCAAGATACATCATTTATTATAACGCCAAAGCTACGTTACGAGAAAAAAATGCAGCCACTTTTTTTCTCATTTATTAATCATGTCATGTCATTAGGGTCAGTGATGATTTACGGTGTCCATTTTAGTTCCCTCGCTTTCATTATTAAAAAACATTGATTGACAAAAGCGTTATATTTGCAGCTGCCAGGATTCCATAAATCACTGATCCTGCCAAATATGGCGGCTGTTTTGTTTTGTTGTTTGTTTTTTTTTTTTACAAAATTAAACACATAAGGTGAAGAACCTGTGGTTTATTTCAACACCAAGATTAACGAGTCTCATGCCAAAAAGATGAGAAAAAACATGGCAATTAGGCATCATTCCAAATTTGTTAATTTCCTCAATTGTTGTTTTGAGAAGTTGTTTTTTTTTTGATCGGCCATTTTGAAAAGAAATATTATACCATGATGAATACCTTTATCATCCATCTTTGTCCAAAGTTTCAACAGCCTACATTTTAATATAGAATAAAAGGTGTGATGATTGAATAAAAATGAATTCCAATCCTCCACACGGATTGCCCAGAACTATGGGTTTCTTCAGAAATAAAAAAGATTTTGTCAATAATTGTTTTTGTAAATGCTGATCATAATAGAAGTTTAATAAACAGCAACGTTTCTCTCCCTCACCCTAGGGCTTCTATAGCGAGTAAAAAATTAATCATATCTGATCTTGTTTTAATGTGAACTCAAGATTGTGTGATTTATAGTTGCGCTATGTTATTTCCAAGTGTCTTTAGTTCACGTTTTATCTCTTTACGTACAGTATAATGGTATGCAACTAGTAGAAATCCTAGAGACAGGGAGACGAAACGTAGAAAATCGGGATTTGAATTTCGTAAGCATTTTTGGACAGAAAGTAAGAATCTTGCGGAATCATGAAGACCTGGGTCATTCTTAATAATTGGGTGATCTTGAAAATAACATCCAAAGTCACTTCCGGCTATCCAACGTCATTGGATATCCAACATCATTAGATAGCCCACGACCAATATACATTACAATAGTTCAATCAAATTTTCATACCACCAATTGTTCTCGTGATATTTAGCTGCGACCAAACTTTGCCTCACCCTGTATATCTAACAGTCAACTCTCAACATTCTAGTTTTATTAAGTTTTTCAAATTCAATTTTTTACTTTGATGGAAGCCCTTAGTATAGCGAAACGTCGATGTTTAAAAGTTTACAATGTAATTTGCTACCATAAAGTTGTTTCTCTTAATTACGCTAATTAAAAAATAGCTCATGGAAAAAAAACAAAACACCGTCGGTATGCAAGACTAATCAATTACTAAATTGATTTTGTTATCTCGTTACGATATGCAAGACTAAATAGTTAACTACATAGTTTACTGACCAATAAAAGTCATTATAAAACAGAAAAGAAACTCAAAAAATTAAACATTTAATATTCAATATAAAACTACAATTGCAACAAATAAAAGATTCACCAATCATATTATAACCCATATATTAAATCTTTTTTCACGAAAAATTATCGATTATTCTTTCACTAGATGTCACCAAAAATTCCTGCACGTCAACCCTGCTCTAGATCTCTAAATAAAGGAACCTCTTCCTCCTTCCCAGCATTCTTTGCAACCAATTGGAAGATCACTAACCCGTTTAATAACACCCTGGGTCTCCACGACGACTCCTACTACAGTCATTTCAGTCAACTGTGACTAAAATATTAAGCCATTAAGTTACTTATAGCCAACTAACCAACTAAAAGTAGCACGTTAACCAACTGAACGGATCCGTTGATAAATGACGTCACGTTTGATTCGGGTAACTGCAGAAGCACTACAATGTTTGATTTTATAGTTGGGGTAGATTTTTTTGGACCGGAATGGATACATGGATTTGCAACTAGTATAATTATCTCGTGTTATAGAGAAACAGTTATTAAAGTTACAAATCAATAGTGAAGAAGAAGTACTCAAAAAATCGATTACGATTCGGCACGCAACACTTTTAGTTACACGTCATCGTAAACAAAAGTGCAAAAGTGTACAGTATTGAACACTTTAGTAACAGCTTACACACAAACACAAATACAGTACTGTATATACCGGATTATTCAGGGTGAGTCAAAAGTACGGTTCCATGGAATATTATAAAAGCTATTAGGCCTACAGTGACAATTTTGAGTTTTGAATATAATAGCACCTTAATAGAGATGGTGGTATTTGCATTGATCTCGCATCGTTACAAACCGGACTATGAGTCGTAGCTACCCAGTCATATTTATAAAGCTTTAGCTACCGGTCCATTTAGTAAGAATACACTTTTTATTCAGCAATGCAACAAAAATAAAAATTTATACAACAATAGAGTACAAGAGCTTCACTGCTAATCACTCATACTATGATGCAGTGGAGTTAGTTTAGTTGCTGCATGATCGATTTAAATACACAACTATGAATTAAAAATAACTCCACTGAATGGCATGGATGACTTGCAGAGAAGTTGTTGTAGGGGCAGAGTGCTTTTTTTTTAACTCAATTGTTCTATCAATTTTTATTTTGGTTGCATTGTTGAAAATAAATAAAACAAAAGTGTCTCTCTACTAAATGGGCTACAACTTTCCAAATACGACTCATAGTTTCCAATATAACAATGCGATTTCCGGTTTGTGACAATGCGAGGTCAATGCAAATATCATCCCTATGAAGGTGTTATTATATCCAAAACTCAAAATTGTTATTGTTAGCCTTTTATAATATTTTCATGGAACCATACTTTTGACTCACTCTGTAGATGAACTGATTTGCACTGAGTTTTAAACGTTTCAAAACGTCCGTGAACGACTACTCGACAAACTATGAACGAACTGGTTTTTTTCGAAAATAAGAAACACGTTACAAATTACAGATGCATATCACATTTGCAATTCGTTTTTGTTACACCCTATACAATATTCGGAACCGATACCATGACCTTTATATGACAAATTTTGATTTTACACATGCTAAACGTCAAATTGAACTGTAAAAATAAATCTTGAAAATTGTCAGAATCTTTTTTCAAGTTTGACAATAAAATTTTATGTTCAAAGTAACATTAATAAGCCTTCTCGCTTTAAAATAAAACGTGTAACCCACGAAAAATGTGTATTGGACCATGACAATACCATATACCGTATATAGTATTACCATGATTGAACAAATTTTCTTACATTAACTGTTTTCATTCAAACAGGACACCCTGCATAACAAAGTGTCCTGTTGATCAACATCTGATAAACATTTCATTCAAATGTTCAGAATTCCAAGCCGATATTTCTACGAAAATCATGTGATTGAAATAAAACAACAATGGATTTTCCAGGTAAAGGAACACTCCATAAACGCCGAATAACAGAGTGTCACGTCATATACTTCAAAAAAACCAACAAATTTTTCAACAAAATGATTCTGTATTTTCGCCAGAAACGAGTAAGTTCAAGTTTCACTTGAAACTTGGTAAACGACTAATCGGTCGATTTTCCAGGTGAAAACAACTCAACTGATCGGTTGTTCACGTCTAGCGATGACTAGTTTTCCTTATCTGTCGTCTGCATCGGCCATTACCGTTAATGAACACGTGCGTTGTTGTAACGATCCAAACTGCTCACCTGCGATCAAAACGATGAGCTCACCGCAGATGAAAAAAAACAACTAAATATCAACTGCGAAATTAGTCATTTTGCAAACAATTTCGCTATCCATCAAAAATAAAATTAAAAAAACATATATATATCGTCGTCTATAAACCATGTGACAAGTCAAAACAAAAAAATCTAAACGTTCGTCTCGTGTTTCTGTTTCATTAGTTAATTGAACGCCCAAGAAATTTACATTTCATCATCATCGTCTGGTAAGAAAATTGCCGCTAAAAAACGCAGACGCAGAAATTGCCTCAAGCTAACGGTGCGTTTACTTAACGCAGTGGTTCTCAACAAGGGGTACGGAAACCCCCAGGGGTACGCTGAATAGTACCAATGGGGGTATGTCTGGCTTACAATAAAAAATAGCGGACATAAATGTAAAGCCGTTATTTTTAAAGTTCAGTATATTATTAAAGATGTTCAGTATTTCCACAGATGAATAAATATTCATTGATCGGTATGTTCGTGTCTTGGTTAATAAAACGTCAGAAAAGTTATGTTAATGTTGATAAAAGTGTAGCATCAATAATATTTAATGCAGTTTATATTCGTAAATGTAAGTACACATTTAAAACAATTCATTATTTAATTTAATTTTTGAAAATTATTATGGTGTGCACATTATGCATACAATACTCTTAATGTTAAGGGGTACTGTTTTAATTAGCAGTGTTGACCTTTGGGTAGGGTTCATCTTAATCACTGTAAGGATGGATAGGTAAAAATATCTTGACTTTAATCAAAATAATTGATCAATTCAAATATAGATTTTCATACATCCTGCAAAAATTAAGAAGGACCATACGCAAGGGTTAACTAATTAAACTGCTAATCAAACCTGTTAATTAACACAACTCTGTTTGAGAAACAGCTATCATTCTAGGGGGTACGCGAGGATGAAAGGTTGAGAACCACTGACTTAACGGATTAAACAGCGATGTTAATGTACACATACCAAGTGTACACTTAAAAGAATACACAAAATAATTTGGTTTTAGGACAGTGCAAATTAGTACAACAAACATTAAAAACAGAATATAACAAACATTAAAAACACGTACCACCCGTTTAAGACGTTTTCGCTTTTAAATGGTTTTGACATGTTTTCCCACTTTATTTTTTTCCGTTCAGTGCGTTTCCCCGTATTTTCTCACTTAAAACATTTTACCAATTAATATTCCCGTTTAATACGTTTCTGCACATTTTTGTACAGTTCCCACTTAAAACAGTTTCCTAATTTTCCCGGTTTAAACCTTTCCCCACTTAAAACATTTTCCGTTCTACCCACTTAATTTGTTTTTCCAATTGAGAACATTTTCCAGTTAAAACATTTTTTCCCGCTTAAAACGTTTTTTCGTTTAAGGAAATCCCCACTGGATCACGTGGTTCAAATGTGTTGTAACGAGGGAATGACGTCACTTTGACATTGATAAATGAACATCTGCCACTGACCTTTACCATAGATCTGGTCTACTATTAATTGTACAGGGTGTAACAGATCCTCGCACACAAGATACAAAACTGTTCATCCGAGAAAAAAAAATTCACCAATAACTTCTACGAAAATGATAAACGTATCACGTGATGTGATTTCTTATTTTTTTTTAATCGTAAATATCGTTTTTTTTTTACATGCCGTTACAAACAGCTTATCACGAATGAGTTTTTATCGTAAACTAAATATATCGCTAATCGAAATGTCAATATGATGTTATTGCATGATATCAATCTATGTTCACCTATTAATAGTTAAAAGTCTATCAGTTAAAGTACGTGCTCAAATTTGAATCGGATTTTGCTGGTTGCAGAATGCATAGCTCAGCGCCAAGTTGCTATCAAATAAAAATCCGGTTTAAATTTGAACGAAAATAGAAATCAATACAACGTCCGTAATCCGAAATATTCGTATAATTAGATTAAATATTATCGAATCAGTATATCCTCTGTATTTCCTATTTGGTAGTACTGTTTTAAACGGCAGGCCTACGTTTTCACATGTCAATGAGGTATTTACTTTTTGTAACATTCTGCAAAACAAAGCAATTTTAGTTCAAATAGTTTAATCAAAATTTTTTATTAAAATGTGTAGAACTCAGTGAGAAACGCACACTTAAATGGTTAATTCTGCAAATCAAAGCGAATTCTGTTCAAATAGTCAAAATCGTTTTGGATTACAAAATATGTTTCAGAAACAAACAGCTTATTAACTGTTTTTAATCGAACATTTGTATAATGATATACTGTGTAGTGTTGTTGTTGTATACAGTTTTAGCAAATTACAATAATGTTGTAGGTCCACCCTCCGCTTTCTGAAGAGGGGGTTTATACAATTCCAAATGATACAATATTCGGGATACAGGGATGCCGAGTACTTAAATACCTAATACTTAAGTACACGTAACAAGTACATTTTAAGTACATTTTCAGTACTTGGTACTTGTATTCAAGTACTTTGTAATTATGTAGTACTTGGTACTTGTATTTAAGTACAAACTACAGTACTTGTACTTAAGTACCTAATA
>JAQIWH010007949.1:0-10801 GCA_034695005.1 Cryptops parisi | reverse complement strand
GTCTGAGGGCCAAATGACATAGCTGTAAAAGCCAGTCGGTGCCCTCGTTAAACCCCAAGTACCTACCTACCTCTGTGCTTTATGCCGTTGGGTTTGTTCACAAGTTTAATAATGGGGTTTTGCTTTTGAATATTATGTTCCTGCTAACTGATATTTAACTATAAGTATGGTTGTTGGGACGATCTCTTGTCCCGTCGGCAAATCACTGGTGTATTTATAATTTTTATACACACATTATTTGTTAAGTACGCTACGAGGTGTGTCTCAAAAGTAACTGTAGGCCTACTGATTTTTTATTTAAATGTATATAAGACTCGGCAAAAATCACAAGTCGTGTGCTTCAAGATGCACTTCTTAGGAAGTCACACAATGGTTCCAAATTTGTTTCCAATGATCATAGCAGTACCGGAAGCCATTTTGCGTTACAATTTTTTTAATGTTTTCCTCAGTCCCATAATGATGATCATCCTGTTTAAATTTCAACTTAGGGAACAAGTAGAAATCGCAGGGAGATAGATCTGGGCTGTAGGCAAGTTGTGGAAATGTTGTGATAGTTTTGTTTGCCAAAAACTCTCGAATTGAAGGCATGTGTGAACTTGGGCACGATATCATTGTGCTGCACTCAATCATCTATCATGTCTCTTGTGCTCGGCAGGAAAGCACTACAAAGCTGTAGCTATTTGCTGTGTTATACACGAAAGAAACTAGAGACACAAAATTAACGCTATGCTAAATGGGTGGTTATTAAAATTACGTGATGCAATTGAGTGGACGCCATATTCTTGCTATCTCTAATAATAACTTCTAGTAGAAATATCTGTTGTTACCAAATGGATTTTACTCGTATTGAATCACGATGTTTTGAATAACGTTTTATAGCTGCTTCTCAAGGATGCAACCATGGGTGTAGGGGTGACACCAAGAGTTATTGTCGTGGGTGACACCAAGAGTTATCGCCCTGGGTGACACCAATCCTAGGAATGTGACCAGTTACATTTCTAGCTTGGCACCATAGCAGTTGTCAAGCCAACTTCGCATACACAATGTCTACAAAATGCTTTGTGTTCATTACATTACCTGCAAGTGTGTGTTTCAACCAGTCACTGAACACCTCGACTATGCTTTATATTTACTAGTGGACCTTGTGCCGATTAGGTGAACAAAACAATTAGCATTCAAGAGTTAGCATTTGTTCACTTTTCGGTTATTGGTGGGTCAAGTTATTTCTTTGTACCTCTTTATTATCTTTTTATCAAATCTTTAGTTGGGTGTGAATATATCATCTTTAGTAACATTCCCCAGGGTAACGCATCACTAGAAATTTCCATAATCTACTATTTCAAGCAAGCTTGCTCGGAACGGAATAAACATAAAGAGCAGTTTGTAAAACAGTATGCTATACAGGTAGTCTTTAAGTTACGGATATCACTTCCGTTTTCAATTTTGTCAAATTTGTACGAAAGTTGGAACAGTTAGGTATTGTTCACATGTAACACCAGTCAAATGTTTCTCTTTGCTCAGCTGATCGGTTTTTCAATGATTTTCACTTATCGGCAAGGGGGTCTGTAAACTATAGTACAGCTAGTTTAACCCTGTTTCTGTTTTTTTATGTGAACATTTGCACTCATTTAAATTTTTTTTATGGTACAAATTATAAAAAAATAAACACTTCATATTTGGAAAATATTTTTATTCTTTGCTTGAAACATGGCATGTTCCATAAAAATAAAATATTTTACATTATGCAGAGTTAAATACACGGAAGAACAATTGGAAAACAAAACTGTGATCATAGCCTCTGAAAGCATTTTTTTTTCTTCATCTTTCGAAATGAAGAATCGTGGATATCCGGGATATGTTTATGTTGCTTATTTGCATCTTGTACCCCAGCATGGAGTTCCCCAACTAGTGTTGTCTGCTTGATCACTGGAAGGCTTCAAGATCGTTTGGCAGTTCGTGTGGATGTATGTTTCACAGAGTTGGGTTGGGGCAATCGTCAATCCACCATATACGGCAAATGGTGACGTCAACCAAGCCACTATGTTGCCACTGAGTGGAAAACATTCGGAAACGTCTTTGATGAGGCTATTGTTGAGAATTTCGTCCCACAGATTCAGATCCAGAAGTTCTCCAACAAGTGAATCTTTGACAACAAAGCCGCCCCCAAAGGTGTCCTGTGAACATAAAAATTTCTATAATGTTAACAAAATTTTGAGGCCTTGTTTCTACGAAAATGATAGGTTTTTATATTGTGTTGAAGGAATTTCATGAAGGGGATACTGTTGAAGGATTAACTATCTATAATTAACTAAATTTATAGATAGGCTACTGATCCCAAGATTTGGTAAATTGGGTTTTTCAGAATCTAGAAAGTTCTAGATGATAGACGATTCATTCTGTATGATGCTATTAGTAGTTTAAGATAAACTTAAGTGGGCATTGTTATTTTGATGGCGATAATTGTGCAGATCTCTAATGTGTTAGAATTAAATTGTATCACCTTAGATTTTGTTGTTGTTTTTTTCCACATGAGAAAACTTAAGAGCTAAATCTACAAAATGAACTCTTATGTTAGTCTGTAATATCTAATATCACAAACTTAGATGAAGTTTCTAGACAGACAATTGACCAAAGCTCATGCTGACGTAAACTCGTGCGGAAAAAATAGCTATACAGTTTATAAACTTTAACCTAACATAATCTTGATAATTAGATCATCATGTGTATTTTAATTATATTAAATTAATGAATTAAATTAGTATAATTTAATTACAGAAGACTCTTACTAATTCGGCCCATTCCTTGCACAAGTGGGTGTTGGATTACTGTGAGTGCAACTTTAGTTTGTCTTTATTAAACTTAACGTTTGCAAGTATGTATTTTAGTATTTAAGAAAACCTGGACCCAATTTTGTGTAAGATCGTTCCAGATTGTAATTGGGGTATAGCAAACAGCTCTTTTAACGAAAGATGTGCATATTTGTGGAAAATGAAATAACTGATCTCTTGGATTTATTAATCCAAGGATTGGAGTAGGTAGTTTCAGCTTCCCTAAAACAAGCTTTTCACAGGCTTTTCACTTTTTTTTGTTGTAGATCTTTACAATTTGCACACGTATTAGTAGTAATGTGAGAATTGTTAATTTTTTGGTAACATAAAGTTATGTTGATGTAAACGTTCAGAACAATAAGTAATGTTTGCACCTGGTCTTGACCAAGGACTATCATTCCTCCTTGACGAACAGGTATACCATGTGCAACTCCGGTTCCATTAGCAATAGAGTTGCCATTGATATGCATAGCCCAATTTCCACTCCATGATGACCATGTGTTGCAAAAATGGTACCACACTGTAATTCAAAGACAACAAAAGAGATCCGTGAAGATCCCAAAAATATTTAAAAGTTTCATGTGGGAGCAACTGTTGACACTGCACCATCAATCTAAAACATGCAAATGATGAAACATTAACCAAAGCATACAGTAGATAGATTCTCGATCATCTAAGGAGCGGTTTAATTTGCGATTAATTTTTAATTGTGAAACGTCTGAACTTGTTCGAAAAATCGCACAAGTGATATTTTCCACATGGAAAATTCTAATGGTTCACGTACCTTAAAACACGCACAGTACTCTTTTCTTGCAATAATCATGACATTTTGCGCAATACAAATTTTACAATCATAATGGTCTGATTTAAACTTATATGCTAAATTGTTACTAACGAAATATATTGGATAATATTACCACAAAATGGTTTATATTCAATTTGAATATTATAGTTAGGTTGTTTTACAAATGGAACATCCAATTACATTGTCTTTTGCACACTTGCTTGACCAATTATGTTAATGAGACACATGGCACCCATGGGGATCCAAATATCGGTGCTACTGAGTGCATTACTTGAATTAACTGGCTGCTTAGAAATCGGTGAATAAATCGAATTAAAGTCCAAATTTAATACAGTACTGTAAATAGCAATATCGATGATTATCCATCATAGGCTTTAATAAAATTATTGAGATAAACATTACAAACTTCACCTTGAAATTGATAGCAAAGTTAGCCTACTTGTTGATTGTGTAATGACTTACCAATTAGCAACAACGATTGTTACTCGATTTATGCACTATTGCAAAGGTTATTATTCTGCGAAAACCTTGGATAAATCGAAAATTGCATATATCAAAGTTCATGAAAAAAACTAGCTAGCTTGAGGGCTGCTTAGCATTGTGGAAAGAAAGCACCAGTTACAGGGGGCTTTCGGTCACTTGGGCAACATCGCACAGAATCGCATAATTAAGAATTATCCTCACCTATAACTAGCATCTATAACTAGCATCCGATAACTAGCACCTATAACTAGCAATTTCCAAATATACAATTTGGAAATTGTATATTTGGAAGTCTATACGACCTGTCGCGTTTTTATGCAATTTTTGATTGATGCGCGAAGATTTCACATCATGTTTTCTCATATAAATTAAGGTCTATACCTATAGTCTATAACTGTAGACTTCCCTATGAAAACTAGATTGCTAGCTATTACAAAAAAAATTCAGGTGCAAAGTTGGTGAGCAATAGCATTTCTTACCTCCAAGATGTATGTCATATTTGACTCTGGCTGAATAACGATTTTGTCGATTGAAACCAAAATACAGAGTTCCACGATGTCCCTCCACAAAAGTTCTTATCTCATTGTCTTCGGAGGTTATGGCATAGGACAAAATGGTGTTGCTACCTTTGTTCAGGTGATTTATCCGGATCCAGTAGCAAAGTGTATATTCATGCAACTCGATAGGCAAAAGCTTGGTGAGTACAGCGTATGCTGAACCGTGAGCTGGAAACTGTAATTTGTGTTTCATCTGTGTCATGTCCACTGCTTCAGTAATTCCCGACAGGACCAAAAGGAACATCACTAGTAGATTTTCCATCTTCTTCATTATTGACTTGCTTCTGAAATAATAATTTTGATATCGAAATGCGGTGTTTGCTTTAACTTACTTTTAAAAAGTTGTTTTTTTTTAGCATAAAATAGTCTTTTTGTATTTGAAATTTACATCGCGGTGTGCGAAACAAGTGACAATTTGGTATTAGATGCATTACTGTCAAGTCACTGTATTAATAGTGGGCATTGCTTTAATAATATGACTAATGTTACGGTGTTGAGTTTCAGTTATAAAGTATTGTAGTTAGGAGTGTAAGTATAATTAGCCTTTGACAGGGATCTCGTCCTTGTTGCATGATTTTACATTTTAGCTATAGAGTAGTAGGTCTACACTTATTCAGACCTGCTTAGACGATTCTGAGAATGTTTCTGTTCAATGAAAACATTTTAGTTCATTTATAAATGTCAATCTTTTACAAGTGTTATTTACAAAATCTTTATGCCAACCCGTTTGGTTTAAAAACAATAAAAATACAGCTTATAAACATGTCAGACATGTTCCGAAATTTGATTTTCACCTCAATGAGCTTTATGCAGCAGCTAATTTAACTGTTTATGTTACATCTGCCATCCATTTTTTAAAATAAAATTGGTAAAATAGCTGAAGATGGGGTAAAACATGTCGGAACATTAAAGTTTAAGTTTGTTTTCAAACAAAAGGAGTTTGTCATGAATAAAAAATATCTCCAAAAACAATATATTTAAAAAAATGTACATTATACAATATACATAGGCTTACTACAAAGATCAAAAACAAATCTTGTGATATGATTTGAAACGGATTTATTAATGAATTAAATTGTTGGTGATGTGAGTTATTTCTGAGTAAATTGTTTTTGTTTTGGTAAATTATTCAAACAGAAGATGAAAGCATTTTGTACATCAAATTTTTCTGTCCTACTTACAAGTGGAATTTGTCAACAACGATTGAAGGCTTGCCCGGAATAACGTTGTATGTTACAAAAAATCAATATTGAGATTATTATGGAGATCTGTGCCTCATGTATGGGCTCAGCTAGTGCTGTCAATAGACAAACTCATACCTACCTAAAACATACATATACCACTTCGAAATTGGGCACTTAATATGTGACAATCAATGTGCTGCTCAATACTTCTTTTTCCATTTACTCGAAACTATTAATTATTTCTTGACACGTTATTCCGGGCAAACATTCAATTATATAAAATGATTTTAAAAGAAGCTTTCCAATGAAAATTGCTGTTAGCCTACACTACACAGCTACGCTTTATTTTTATTAGTTTCATCATAGATCATTTGAGGGCCAACCCTTGGATATTTTTGTTAATAAAAAGATGAAAAAGGGCAGTATTTTGTGTCAAAATAATTTGCACGTTGTCTTATAAATGTTCTTGGGTAAGAATTTTGTGATGATAGGCATCACAGCACAGGTTAGAATTTGCAATGAAGTTGCTGAGTTACACAGTGTTGTCTTCTACAACAAGACAACTGTGGTGTGAGAATTCTGTGGTGACTTCTACACTGACTACTTCATTACACACACACACACACAAGAGTGCAACAATGGAATAACTGATTGATAACAGTAAATTAAGATAAACAGAAAAGGTTTCGAACTATCTGAAACTGCATAACTTTCTTTGTATGTGATCATGTGCGTATGTCGTACTTTAAATCCATGGGGTTAGCATAAGCGTAAACAATGGTATTCAAGGGATAACATACTATACTGTACTAGGGAAGTCATTAAGTTAAGGCAATTTCAAGATAATGGGTATGGAACGGATGTGTTTCTGTGAACTTACTAACTGCTTTCTAATATCCAGCAAGTTCACAGTTAGTAACTCACTAACTGTGAACTTGCTGGATATTAGAAAGCAGTTATCTCATGTGCAATGAAGTACAGTATCAAAGATTGCTGACCCGCCATCACAGTGCACCATTGAAATAATGGAAAAAAGAAAACCTTAACTTTGCATTGAAGAAGCCATGTAAGTGGTGCAATCTTGACTGCAGACATATATCCACAGTTTTGTGTGTGTAATATGATAACAGTAACATTTTTGTGACAATTTTGCTCAGATCAATGCTTTGTAATATTATCCAGCAAGTTTCAGAGAAGTGGCAGTTTTGCGTATATTAGGTATAACGAAATTATCTTGAATTCCCCTCGTAGAATCATAACAGTGAGACTTTGGATGAAAAAAATTAGCTCACTAAAGACAACATGAGTTAAAACAAACGAATGTTGCCAGGCAACATGACTTAAAACAATGAACTGCATAATGGAAAAACTTTTTCCGTCATTATTGACAAGCATATAGCTTAGTGAACTTGTGATGTGCATACAAAATTGTGTCAATGAGGAATTGTTAGCAAAATGGAGTTCAATAGAATTTTTGAGATGTTCGTTGTATGCATTCTATACTCACATTTTTGAATGAAGAGACATATTGGTTATAAAAAAATAACTAGTTTGTTTATTTTCAGAAGGGATCTAATGACTTGATTTTTCAAGGTTTATCTGGCATCTGACTTCATTAAGAAGTCGGTTTCTTGAAAAACGGCTAAGCAAGTTCCATTAGGTTTTCTTCACCGAACTCTTTTATACCTTGCAAGTTTACAGCAAAACACAATTTTTAGTATGCAATTGATGTGATATTGGCTAGTAAAATGTTTGGTATCAATATGTAATTACTTAAATTTGATGGAGATTTTTCACAAACTAGGATGATAAAGTTATTCAAGTTTATACAACATGAAATCGTGGTAATAAGATAATGAGATTACATTGGTGGAAGTTGTCATCTCAGAACCGGTGATTTTACCTAAAACAATTCTGTGGTTAGAAAAACATAGTGAAATCGATTTAAGTTGTTGGTCAAGTTTTTCAAGTGTGCGAAATTTAATGTACATTTTCAAGTATTGTACATGAAAGGTGCTACGTAAGTTCGTAATCATTATGGAACTGCAAAATTTGCAATACTGTATTGAACTCAGGCGTGAAAATAATTTTATTGATAAGTGCTATTACATGTGGGCATTAAATTTGCTTTATGCATCACGCTTGACATTTGCTATATGATCTCAATATGTTTGCATTTGATGCTAGAACGATCCATTCCATACCAACCAGTTAATATAAACTTCTTGACCAACATTGCAATGTGAACTTAGTTGGATCAAATCAAGTTATGGACTTTCCATTCTCCCATATACTTGACAATATCCATTTGGTGCCACAGATATGTATGCTACGATTTCCACCAGCAGTAAATTTGTATTCCGTCGACTGGTACTGAACCATTACTGTTTATTTATATTGTATTAAATGATGCAGTTTGTTTACATATCTGTTTTTCTTCTGAATAATGAAAATCGCTGGTGGATCATAATTGAAATCATAAAGAAACCGTGGATTGGGAAATTCTGAATTAATGTGGTAATATGGTCACTTTTACCATCGGTGTAATTATAATAGCTAATTATCAACTTTTACTAAGTTAGCTTTATATTCAATCGATATCATGCATTGTGAAGTTCTATAACAGTAATATGTGATTAAGTTCTTACCTTTCCAAAGAATGGTACCAACACAAGGCTATGTACTGTATGTGGAAGTCGGTTGTATGTGTTACCTGCGTTTGCCAATTTGACTGAGGACCAAGCTTTCACTTTGGATAACATATACAAGAGTGATGGTGATGAAAGGTGCTCCTTTGGTTTTTTGGCTTATTGCTTTCGTCACACAACAAAAATTCGTTGTGGCTATTTTCAACGAATATATGTATGAAAGAAAGAAAAAAAGTGACTGACCATGGAACTTTAATTTACGATCTTTTGCACTAGAATTTACATAGTCAACGAAATTGAGTTAATTGCAGAGCTCGTGCCCCTTGCCAAATACAGCATTGATGGGCAGGAGTTACTTACCATGTAATAGCCTAAGAAAATAAATAATGCTGATATCATGTGACTTGATGACAGACAACTTTCAACCAAATGAAAGAGCAATGACAGATGAAATTACAACATTCTAAGAAGGGTGTAATAGTTATGCAATGGTCATATAACCATTATATCTTAGAATGCTGTAATTTTTTGATGTATTGGTTTTGCCTTGTGAGGAGTTTTGCTGAACAGTTAAACTTAATTGAATTTTATTAATTTGCTGTGTGTAGTTTTCTTGTCGAATTTCTGCTTTAACATTAGTAGGGTACACAACATGTTTTATGATTCCAAGGGGTACCAAAATTGATGTTTGGTTAATTAGTTTTTCTGTAAATCTTTATCAGTCCAAAAATTCAATTGCACTGAACTTTTAGTTTTTTAACACATAATAAATTATTCAATTTGTAGTTCTCGTAGAACATCACTTCGCTGCGGAGATCGATGTCGTCCGATCACATGATTTTTATTATGCTGCAATTTTATTTCATTTTATTTTTTATAAATTATTATCGTGCAGCTGAAGAAAGTGCAATATTTCTGTCATTTAATTATGGGTTGTTACGTTGATAATGTGTGTGCAGAGGTGGATTATTGCTGCTAAGTTGTCTTCATAACTTAGCGTTGACAGCAGTTAATTGCTTTGGAACAGGTGGCTTGTACCTGAAATGAAGGAGTGGTTGTCACAAGTTCACATTTTCATCGGCCCATCCCGTTGATTTTCGCAAAACATCTGGCAGACGTTTTGGTTTAGCATTTTACGGACATAGTTGCACGTTCTTATATGGAAGTCTGCAATTGTCGAATCTGTGATTAGACAAATCCAAACATCTGTGTTGCAATAATGTTTATATGAATGAACAACTTTAAAAGAAAGATAATTTTATTTTATGAATTGAAAAAAGGAAATCTGGATTGTAATTTGTTGCTGACTATTTAATATTGCTAACTTATATTTATTTTTGTATATTTATATTTAAAAATATGAATTTACATTATAACAAAATATTCAGTGCAGTTCTGCTTCTCCAAAAACTCGGATGTACATGGATATTGGATGGACATACATGTATTGGATTATTAAATTTGTTTTATGTATAAAGCATCCATCAAAAGTTCGACTTTTGACCTTGGAGTTTTGTTGGTGAAACAATGGTAAACAGTGGCATTGATTAACTCAGAAGCTCCAGTTTTTGACATATTCGAGTTTTCTATACCTAACCATGACCTAACATAGTATTTTGCTATTATTATATGCTTTATTTTCTTTAGAGTGAATTGTGATTCTTTGACTGTTGGGGAAGAGGAACTAGTTTAAAATTAAAGTCAGGAGAGTTTCCAAGTTGTGATAATATGATAGTATATAAAGCGTGTTTTCAAAAATTATTTTTTAATTTACTTGTGTTGCTGATAGCTGATCTGTGCAGTAAGTGTCCCTAGGCAGTTCCACTCCAGGATCCACTGACTCAACATCTGTGGCTTCAGTTATTCGCGATTGACCTCTGTTCAATATTATTTGGAAAATTCTCGCAATTTATGTTTCAATTGCACACTGTTCTGAATATAGTAGTGAAATCCCGTGGCAATCTTTCTTTTTTTTTAAAAAAAAAGAAAAGGCCCCTAAAAACGAAATTAAAGTGATGCTGGCAATTCAGATATTATCTTTTATCATCTATATTTATCACAAGAATACATACAACAAAAGAAAATTATACGAAAATTTGAATAGTAAGCCAATAAGGCTTGTGCATTCAAATTATACACTATACAGGGGAAAAAAAGCTATTTTAAGCTGTAGTAGTATCAATAATTGAAAACAAGAAAACAATACAACAAAAAAAATGAACAATTGACAAACACCATGAAACAAACAAAATTACATCTCACAATTTCACAAGAAAGATAGTTGATCCGACAATAG
>JAQIWH010007948.1:0-10802 GCA_034695005.1 Cryptops parisi | reverse complement strand
CATAGGAGAAACATTTACGAGAGATCTATCTAAATCGTGCTAAATTGACCAAAACATTTTAAACATTTGAATTGCACTATTTGCGTAAAATTTTTGTCCGAGAAATAAAACAAGAGAAATTTACCACGAAACTATTTCAAATAACAAAACTTGCCTTTCACAGTGGACTGCGAGTCGGAAATCATGGCTAAACGAGATTGTAGTAACGCGGCGGCGGGAGTTTCTTCTATGGTGCAGGTTTTAGTGCTTGTCGAATGTGGACTTTCCTCTTCGGAAAAAGGAGAACAAAATAATCGCCGTTTTTCTGGCAGTGATGACGATGGCGACTGCAAACGAATTTCAATATCATTAACAATTACAATAAAAATGCTTTTTAAGCATACTCTTTATATACTGGCATATAGCATCAGCCATTTAATTAACAGCATATAGGCAGTGACGCTCGTGAGACTAAGATGGATCCATGGACACCTCATTCATTAAAATCCATCAAGCCATTTAGCCTGTAGGAGGGTCCAAAGAATAATAGATATATAACATGTAGCATCCGTCATATTGGTTTTCATTTGACGCCATATAGCCAGTGTCACTCGATAGACTAAGACGAATCCATAGAAACCTCATTCATCAACATCCATTGAGTCGTCTTGTTTTTTGTATGTAGAAACTCACAACTCACTCACAAGTGAAGCTGATATAAAGAGTATAAAAATAATTCACTAAAGTAGAAAATTTATACAGGGTGTTCCTGAAAGGTCTAGTCAAATTTAACCGCATACAACCAAAACAAAACAAAAAATCCATATAAACATGGGTCCAGATATTCACACTCATTTCTGTACTCATGTTTATATGGACTTTTGCTTTGTTTTGATTGTGTAGCATGTGGTTAAAATTTCAGGAACACCCCTGTAACAAATATGTTATATCATGTTTACTTCATTGGTGGTGCTGCTTTGTTGAAGTGGCGATTCGTTTATTTTGCAAGGAGAAATAAGCGACTTGTCTGGCGATGAATTCGAACTGATCGAATTAGCCACGAAGAACGACTCGGAGCCCGTTTCCGATGAAAGATCATCCGTGTCCTAAACGAATACATCACTTTAAACTGGTTACGAGCGACAATACCAAAAAAACAAAAAACAAAAAAAACAAATAAATTAATTTAATCAGTTTTACCTTGTTGGACCCAATTTGAAACAAGAATTCAACGTCGGCGAAGAAGATGTTTGCATCATGCTCCAGACTGTATCTAACATTGGGTTTCAAGACAATCTAAAAATGACAAACTTGACCAATAAAAAACTAAAACATGAATATACAAAAAAATCTGACGAGAAACATGCATCACAAAACATGAAAAATACATGAAAGTGAAACGAACCTTTCCTTTTCTGGTTTTGTTTGAGCTTCCCAAATCGTAAACTTCAAAATGCTTTGCTTTTCGGTCAATTTCAATGACAGCATGTTGTTTAGACAGTGTCTACATATATATTACTTTTTTGTAATTGCAATATTAAGGTGCATCATGCGAAACAAATGAACAGAGAATATACCGTACTTGACTGTTAATGCATATGTCGCAAGACTCGGCTCTTCCAATGTAGTTTTTGCCTGCAAACAAAAACGAAGATATAACGAGAAACATTTTCACAACCAATCCTCAGAATATATAAGGTTTAAAAACCAATTCTTTGGACTTACCTATAAACAATGAAAAGGTGTTTTCAGGTAATGGTTGACCAGACAACAATTTCAAATAGGCAACCTACCAAAAAAAAAAAAATAATAATAATAAAATAAATGAAATAAATGAAAAATAACATTGAAATTTTAGTTTCAATTTATGCGAATTTAAATTTAGGCGATCGTTGACTAATTCAACATTCGATTTTCTGCAACTTTTGAGCAATTTCATTTTTTAATTTCGATTTATTTATTTATACATGCAATTTATTTGACTTATGTGGTTTTCGATCTCGCTTTATGCGATTTTTGGTACATTGGACTATACAGTATATTCTCATAAACGCCTGTCAACGGCAGTGTATGTTCAATTTTTAGCTTGCTCACTCGCAAGTGAAGCTAATATAAAAAGTACAAAAATGACACAATTTTTTAACCAACCTAAACTGATAGACACAGTTTAAATTAATTAAAAACAACTACCAACAACACAAGTGTGTTTACAATTCAAACCAACGAGTAGGGATGAACTGACCAGTGAACGATCATCTTCTTTAAACTGTAAAATAATAAGCCAACTTTTATGACATTATTTACCTATAGTTTGTGCTGAAAATTACGTTATATTTACTCAATTATAACTGGTCATTCAATGGTTAAAAATTGATATAAATAAATAAATATTTTGATTTGCTTTTTAAAGTAGACGTTTCAAGCTTTCAAATGCAGTATTTGAAGTTTACATTGGGTTTGATTATTTAAGTACAGTAATTTTAAAGTAGTATGAAACCTTAAATGGTCTGGTCAGTTCACCAACTTTACTACTGCAGTAGTTGTTTCTCACAAGACAATTCATTGAAACACAAAGCTGCCAGTAATAGTTGTATCGCAACCAAAATCGAAGCAAAATCAATTTTAAAATTGTACGTAAGAAAACAATGCCGTAACATTATTGAGAAATCTTATCTTTTAAGAAACAACTTGTTGTCATTTCTTATATAGTTTACTTTTGAAATATGATTTTACATGAGTGCATCTTTTGACAAGGATTTTTTGTACAAGCCATTTACTGCATGACATGACATGTTGAACTAATTAACATAAGAAATTTAATTTCTACTTAATTAAAAAAAAATACATAACATCGATTCCTATGAACATTCAAAACAAGAAATCGCACTACGAAGCATATTTTTCAATACCCACACTTTTCTTGGCAAAGTGATGATCACTTTCATCTTCCGAATCGGAGAAATGGTGCTGAATAACTTGAGTGCAATCCAGTGGATCCATTTTGTTTACCTTGCCCTACATTTTACAAATGACAAATGAAAACGGGTTGCAACAAATAAATCAATTGGACTAATAAAATAGTTTTCTATTTGTAAACGAGGTGAAGAACCTTCTTTACCCGAAATTTGAAATGACTGAGAACATGGAAACGAGGTTGCCGTTGATGCCAATGGAAACAGGAAACCGCTGCTGATGTATTTACATCTATTTCACACGTGTACTATGACAAGAGTACGAGACGATAGAGTGGACAAGTTGAAAGATTTTCGTAGAAAAACAAGATGTCAAGGTCTTCGATGACACTAATTTTAACACTACGATAATAATAACAGGAATGCTGCAGATGTGGAAGTGAAGAAAAGGCGATTCAAACAAATGTCAATAAAAAGAAAAAGTGCACAGTGCAGATGATAATACATTTTCTTCGTGCTAACGAATTAATCACCGTCGTTAATAGTCAAACTAAATGTAGTCAACATTTGCCATAATCATTTTTATAAAATCATTTATAAAATTTAGTGATATGCAAAAAATTTGGTAAACTTTCACTTTAGGTGGGTGGGCGGAGTTTAAGTGAAATATCGTTAAGATAAATAAAATATTTTTAATGTTGCTGCTGTTTTTAACCTAACCTAACCTGATGTGTATGGGTGTAGATATTACGTAAATTTAGTCAGACAATACAGCAACATTAAAAAAAAATTACATTTATCTTAATGATATTTTACCCAAACTCCGCCCACCAACCTAAAGTGAAAGTTTACCAATAATTTTTAATAGTTTTCAGAAGATCGTCGGACGGTTTTATTTTTATTTTTTGCGAAACAGTAAAGGATATAATTAAAAAATTTGTTAAAATTTAAATCAAACAATTTAGTAATAAATAGAATTAATTATGTGTAATGCTGAAAGAATCATAAAAAAATATTATGTAATAAATTATAGACGCGTTCACTTTGGACGCTGTTAACGCTTTTAGCGTAAAAAACCGTTCAGACAGTCGATAACGTGTATAGGGTGTACGTAAGTTTACAAGTCCCTATAAACGTTATTGTAATTTACAAGATTCTATGCACACCACTTAAAAGTCATTGTAAATCAATAAAATAAATTTTGTGTACTTAATTTTAATTAAGTTACAAGAGTTATCGACTGTCTTTTGACGGTTAAACGCTAATAGCGCTAACAGCTCCCAAACTGAACATTTCTTATATTTTTCAGAAAATTGGTGCTGTCTCTAACTAACAAAATTGGCGACAATATTTTTATCAAAAACGTAAAATACATAACATAAAAAAACTATAAAATTATAATATTTAAGAAAATTTTAAATTTTAAGACTTTCATCGCAAAAAAACGTATTATAGATGTGTTTAAAATAAAAACGGAAACACTAAAATGCATCATAAAAGGATCCGTGCTCTCTGTAGCGACTTCACAATAGTAAGTGTTTGCTCTTCCCTCGTTCTCGCTCCCTCCCTCAGCCATTCTTTTAACATTTAGGACTAGTCTGTTTAAGTCGAGTTCCAATTCTGGTGTTCGAATTATTTTGTTGATATTTAATCGCTACGATGGGAGTTGAGGTCGAAACTATTTCCGGCGGGGATGGTAAGTTTTTCGCTCGATTTTGCTAAAACAACAAAAAGGGTTAATTAATCCTCTTTTCTCATCTTGTTGCATCACTCGCTTTAATTGACATCACCACCATCACGTCCTCGTTGCAGGTCAAACCTTCCCCAAGACTGGCCAAACTGTTGTAGTTCATTACACTGGTACGTTGTTGGTGGAACAATAACCTTTAAATATGTCTTTCATTTATTAAATATATATTTCAAGTGAAAATATAACTAAATAAAACTAAAAACTAAAAATTAATAAAATTAAATAAATTAAATTGTTTAATTACAGGAACCCTTGAAGATGGCAATAAGTTCGATTCCTCTCGGGATCGCGGAATTCCATTCAAATTCAAAATAGGCAAGGGAGAAGTTATCAAAGGATGGGATCAAGGTGTAGCCCAGGTAATTATCGTGCCAAAAAGATTTGATTTTTATAAATTCTACATTTTTGGTTTCATCTAGATTTTAGACTTTAATCTAACAATTGTTCTTAAATGTATAAGAAGCAAGTTATTAAATTGTTTGATGTTTTCGTTACTTTTAGATGAGCGTCGGACAACGGGCACGATTGATCTGTTCTCCCGATTATGCGTATGGTTCCAGAGGCCATCCAGGAATATATCCTTTTTGTTTTGTTTTTTGAAATAAAGGTACTTTTCGATTAGACGCCCGACCTCTCTAGTATTGTTAGTACTCGGTTATGGATTTGTTTTGCAATTAGGAAAAACAACAACAATAAACTCATAACCGAGTACAAGCAAGTAGCCAACACAAGAGAGGTTGAGCATCTAATCAAAAAGTACCTAATGTTTAAATGGTTTTAATTTTATTCATTTTATATAAATTTTTTGCCAGCAATTTTTTTTTCAGTATTTTAATAATATAAATCATTACTTTTCTTACTACTTCAGAGATTTTTTAAATAGGCCTAATGTCACTGTGCATTTATTATGTGCACTAGGCCTAATACTGAATTACAGTTCTGGTTTGGTCCTCAACCTGTCATATTAGCCACTGGGCACACAATCAATTATTGGTGTGGCAAGTGGAGCAATTTGTGGACAACTGATGTCAGCTTCATTGCCAACCAGTTTTCATGATTGAACAAGAAGCTCTTCACAGTGGTTCACAAATTGTTCCACTTGCCACATCGATAATTGCTTGTGACAGGAGGCCATAATGTTGGGTTGATGCAAAATTAACGACCGCTTTTATAAATTAAAAAGCTTTGAAGGACAGTATTAAAGAGCGGTCGTTGATTTTGCATCGGTTCAATAGAACTGAAGGGGCTCTATAGGCAATACAGTGATAAGCCAGGCTTTTTCCAAAACAAAAACGTTGGCATTTTTACGTCAAAACTGTTCCTCGGTACTGTTTCCAGCTGGTTACTTTACAACTTTTCCAGAAAATGGCAGCGTAACGTAGAGAATTGCCTTGCTGCTTGGTATGGTACTCTTTATGGAAAAACTTGAACAAGTTAAAAAAAAAAATGTGGCTTATCATTATATTGTCTGAAACCATTGTCAGCCTGGATAACTCAGTTTGTGAAAATAAAAAAAAAATATTTTTCAACAATGTTGAACGAGTTAACCAAAAAATCCTTAACTCGTGACCACTATCCCACCCAACGCAACTCTCATCTTTGACGTTGAACTACTCAAGGTGGAATAAGCCAACAATTCTAGATAACTTCTTCCTTTCAACTTACCACCTGAAGAAAGAAAGAGAAAATACAAAGCCTTTGTACTATTAATTGTATTACCATTTTTTCCTTTCTAAACAAAACCAACCAACCACATCACTGATGGTAGCAATATATATATTATATATATTATAATAAATGATGCATTTCAATTATTATCAGTAAGCAACAAAAAAAAAAATGTGTTAATGAAATGTTTTATCCAGTCTTTGTTTTGTCACATTAAATTTCGGGCGAAGAAAAAGTTTCTTCAATCTGGTCCAATTACCAGATAAATAATTTTGAAATAACACTCAGGAAATCGACAAATTTTAGAACCGAAAAACAAATAAGTAACAGTACAAAAAAAAAAACAATTATAAACAAAAATCCAATTATGTTGTGAATACTATGTTTTGTGTATAAGTGAAACGATTTATGAAATTCTATCTCGAAATTTGCTTAAAACAAAATTCGAAACTATACAAAGTGCTATACTTGTATTAATGTGGCAATTTGCTTTTTTTTTTAATGTAAAATTTGCATTATATCTATAAAAAAAAAATCCCTAATTGTCGGGGTTTTTTTATGTTTTCTATTAACCGTATTATGTAAGCTACTATAGAAACAAAATAATAATTGAATTGTCATATTGAAATCTTGTGGTGGTGAAAGATTCGATTGACTTTTTCTAGCTCCAATGATGTTTTGTTTTTTGAACTCATCTTTTTCTAACTTTGTTCAACTTTTAAGTAATTGCATGCAGCTATTTCTACAACACTTTCAAAAAGTAGCACCACATCCTTTTAAACAAATAGCAATCAAACAAATTCCATCCAAGGTATTTTAGACAAAAACAAAAAGTGAAAAGCACTGCCTATGAATTTGGGTTAGAAATAGACAACCTGACGTTTCGTTTAGTCAATTTACCAATAGTCGCCTTAAAATGCTTTTTGTTTAATTTGCCACATTTTTTTATAGATACTCGAAGGTTTTTTCCCATATACACTAATAATAATAATAATAAATAAATGGTATAATACTAAGTGGATTTCTTTGTTGTTTTTTTTTAAGTAGACAAAAATTTGTGAACAAAACGTGTTGAAAGTCATTCCAATGTTCTTTCAGAAGACTGTGCAAGGGAAACAAAATTGTATACCTTGATGTGTTTGAAGCAATTTTTTTCTTGTTTATTTGTTTGTTTTTTTTTTCTTCTAATTTTTTTCACCAAGGTGTTGAACGTACATTCTTTAAAAATGCAATATTAAAATTCAATAAAATGAAAAAATCATAAAATTGAGACTGGTTTTCTTTTGAATTTATAGAATTTATACATAGCCTCTTTTGGCAACGTATGAAATAACATCTTGTATACAACTATTTAGGTTGGGTAAAATCAACTCGTTGGAAAAAAAAAAAATTTATAGGCCTAAAATTGAAGCAAACCTCAACCAAAATTATTTGACATACTGTAACTATTGAAAAAAATATATTTAGGCCTAAAATTAAAATTTAGTTATTTGACATAACTATTGCACTTGGAATGCCTAACCTATTTTGGTCAAAGATGAAATAACATGTATACAACCACAGCCACAAGTACCTTTATATTTATTTAACTAACTACTATATAGCCTGTCAAAATGAAGGATTAGGTTGTGCAGTTGTAGTTATTATTATGCAACTTTAACTCCTGTTGATTCACAATGTTCATTACAGTAATTTAATATTTTAACTCCTATTGCTTAGCAATAAGAGTTAAAAGTTAAATTCGGATTAGACCGACCATTATCAAATCGCAGCGAAGGGGAGAGGAAAAAAGCCACCTTTCTACATTCCACAATGCGCACGCTCAACCTTGAACTGCACAAACTAAACAAATTATTATAGAAGATGATTCTTTGTTTCCTCATACAGGCTAAACGGCTCGATCGAATCCGATGAACGAGGTGTCTATGGATTCGTAGTGGTCTTATGAGCGACACTGGTTATATGCCGTTAATAAAAATTCAATGATGGATTATGTGTGGTCTGGTTATTTTTTAACCAACAATCTTGTTGCAATTTCATTTCTTAACATTAGCTTGCAGTTAATACTATAAAAAAATTATATAAAATTATAAGCAGGGGCTCCTCTTTTGGACCACAGGCTCAAGTACAACATACCGTTCACACCACTCGAGTAAAATTTGAAAATAAACAACAGTACGAAAAGGTCGTAGAGAAATGCATTTATTCATCTTATTAATTTCGTTTTTTTTCTTCATCTTTTTGAAAATCATTGTGCAAATGCACGAAATTTGAGTATTAAAACACCTCAAACGTTCCCATTAATTCGACTGCAAAATTGGTCGTGAGTCTGCAACAAAATAACATGCATTCACATGCGAGATGAATTTACTTCATTCATCAAAAAAAAAAGGTCATTTAATCCATTAAGCAACACATTGCTTATTCGAATTTTGGAATTGAAAACCTATTGAAATAAAGTGACCCCCCCAAAAAAATGTAACCAAACCTCTAAAAAGCATTAGAACTGCACAATCGAATTACCAAAATTTTATAAACCCAAACCCATGTAAAAAAGCAAACAAAAACTCACTGAAAAAAAATAATAATAATAATAATATTGGTCTTGTGCAGTACCAGCTTAAATAAAAATGTAAAATATCCACTCAGCATTATGCATTGAGATGCAAATCTTTTGCAACCATGGCCGACGTGACGTACATCATTTGATCTTTAGTCGTTTGATAGTTATCGATGGTTCTTGAACGCATCTCTTCCCAGCCGTACAAATCCCTTCAAACGACAAAACGAGCAAGTTAGATTAAAGAATACGCTTTATAGTTTCGCTTTATGCAAATTTACGCGATCTTTTGAGTTGTTCGACATTCAATTCATGCGAGTTTTTGAGCAGTTCCAATTTTTGACTTCTGCAAATTTCGATTTATGCGAATTTAATGTGATCTTTTGAGTAACAATAAATAAAATAAATCTTTAGCCTAAATTTAGACCAAACCTCGATTCTTACGTAATATACTAATTCAATGCTAATTTCATACATTGCCTACCCAGTCTATTTTGGCAAAGTATGAAATAACATTTTGTACAACTAGTATAGTTAAGGCTAGCCTAGAACATTTACTCTAAAAAAATAAAAATAATAATAAATAAAATAAAGCTTTAGTCTAAATTTTAACTGAACCTAGATTCTTACGTAACATAACTAAGTGCTATATTTCATACAATGGCTAAAACATCATTTGGAACTCCATAAAAGGCCTGGATTCTATACATTGCCGATAAAACATGCATTATTTTAACTTTGCAGTTGTTACGCAACCGTCACTTATTCAAATAATTCTTAAAAACCGTACCTGTAAATAGGACGAACAAATTTCATTCGACCTTGTTCGCTGATGAACTTGATCGCAAGTGGGAAAATGTCCGTCCAGCGGCTTTTGATGCCGAGTCGTATCCATCTGACATTGAAAGTAAAATTCCAATTACGTTTCCAAAACATGTCAAATAAAAATCGAACTATTTACAAAACAAATTGCATATTTTACCTGAATCGGATTTCAGCATTCTTAACGCTATTGAAGCTGTAAGCTTTCTGCATTGCTTTGAGTTTATCCACTGGAAGGTTCTCTTTCTGCAAAAAAGTTTTAATAGTTTTTGAGATGTCAGATTTGTTTAGTGTTAAATGCATTTTAAAAATTTGATACTTTAGTTTCACTTACTTCTTTTAATAAAAGTGATAAAAATTCGCAAATTTGCCATGCTGACATCTGGCCAATATCTTTGGAGTTGAACGTTTTCAATTCTTTCGCAGAAGCTTCGACCCAACGTTCTTTCAATTTTCTGCTCGAGTCTGCCAAGCTGATGTTAAATCTGAAAATTTATTAAAATTAAAAATATTAAAATAAAAAATTAAAAAAATAAAATTGAAAAACTCAAAAAATATTAAAAATAAAAAATTTTAAAATAAATTAAAAGTATCAAAATAAAAAATTAAAATTATTGAATAAAATTAAAAGATTCAAAACATTTTAAATATAAAATCAAAAAACTAAAAAAAAAATAAATTAAAATGAAAATAAATATTAAAATAAAATTGAAAAATTCTAAAAATATTAAAAATAAAATATTAAAATGAAAAATTTTAAAATAAAAAATTAAAAATATTAAAATAAAAAAATTAAAAATATTAAAATAAAAAATTGAAAATACTTGAATAAAATCAAAACATTTTAATATAAAATTAAATAAAATTTAAAAACTTAAAAAAAAATGAAAATAAAAATAAATATTAGAATAAAAAATTCAAAAATATTAAAATAAAATTCAAAAATTCAAAAAATATTAAAAATAAATAAATTTAAAAAATTAAAAATATTAAAATAAAATTAAAAAATTAAAAAAATATTAAAAATAAATAAATTTAAAAAATTAAAAATATTAAAATAAATTAAAAATATGGAAATAAAAAATATTAATTAAAATTAAAACATTCAAAA
>JAQIWH010007947.1:0-10811 GCA_034695005.1 Cryptops parisi | reverse complement strand
TGATCAATGCATAGTTAAAAAATGCTATTTTACTACTGGCTGATCTAAAAATTCAATTTGCCGCCAAAGTGTTTACTGGTTTGTCGTTCCCACATGTATGTTAGCATAGAATTTGGTTTCAGTCACATTTTTTAACTTTAGAATTATTGGACACCACAACAAAATTTGCACAAGACCATTATGTTCTCATCGGGATCCTGATCAGTCGTCCCCAGCATTTCGTCCCTAACATTTCGCCTCTCTCCCGGACGTTTTGCTCCAGCATTTCACCCTCGGGATAATTTATATTATATATTATTATTTATATTTTTGTATCGTTTTTATACTTTTGATCTTATATTTTTAGCATGAAAAGACAGTGAGTGGAATTTTTAAAGAAAATAATTTTTTTACATTTTACTATATACTTTTATTTACAGTACTATATTATTACTAATTTTGTTTATACTATTGTGTCCATTGAGGGCGAAGTATCCCGGGCGCGAAATGCTAGGGGTGACTGTTCCGTAAACCGTTCTCATCGGTGTTTAAAACTGGACATTAGAATCGCAAAGGGTACATAAACCAAATTACCTGTTGGTGTGATATACCGTACTGTATGTCATCGCTGCAGCATCTACTTTGTCACTATTTTACGTCTTGTACTACGTTCACGTCGTAGATATAAGGATGCTCATCTTTGTAATGTAAATACTTAAAACACATAACTATATTCTCGATTTTCTTTCTACATCAGATCGGCTGTTATCTCTACTAACGTTTCCTCTTTAACTCCTTTCTCGAGATTCGATAGAACACTTAAGAGGCATTTAATGTGGAGTTGAGGTGCCCAAGTTTGAAATATTAATGTACTGTAAGTACCTACTTATGACCGACTGTTTTGGTTACTGAATGATGATGTGGAGTGTTTGATTGTTGTGTTGGTGTTTTGTGTTGTGTTATTTAAATTTCAATTCATAGAATTGTATAAAATGTAAATGAATAAATAAATAAATTTCATTCTTTTACGGATGCTACCTTTGTAATGTAAAGCAGAAAATGGAAATTGAAGATTTGTGTGTTCTATGTCCAGAAAAAGATTTTGGAAAGGGCCCGAGCTCTCCAAAATCTTTTTCTGGACATAGAACACACAAATCTTCAATTTTCATTTTCATTTCCAGGGGCCCGAGCTCCCTGGCTATGGTCCTGACCTAGGGCACTTAAAATATTTTTTTGGGTAATGTACCACCAATCATCCTGCGTTTGTAAACTTAAAAAATTATAGCATTTGAAATCAGATGAATAATTTTGAATAAAGGTAGGCCTATACTTGTATTTCAACTGGATGTAGCCTACTATACATGAATTTTAAACAAGTTGGCCTAATTCAACAGCCAACTTGTTTAAAATTTATCCTATTCAATAAAAATCCAGAAACCGTTTTTTTTGCTTGCACACTGCTATAGCCGAGCAATCAGAAATGTTTTATAACCTGCTATTTTAATACATATTGTAACCAGTAACTATTTTATTCATTTTACTTTCAGTTGTGCAACTTCGCAAAATCTGGAAGAATAGCCAAGATAAACTGATCGGCTTATATTAGAAATATTTTTCAGTTTTTTGTTTTGTTTTGTTTTTCATTTGATAAACATTAATAACAGAAAAATATTTTTTTGTACTTTTTAATTTTTTTATGGTTTATTTTGAAACATTGACGATTAGTTTCCTTGTATAACTTTTTGATATTTTTTGTGTAAATTAAATCTGCAAAAAGTGAAAGATTTTTTATAAAAATCACATGTATTTGATGCAAAACAAATATTAGTACACTAGAATGTAACCCCCGTGGTAGGTATGGTAACCACGGGGAATCTAGTAGTGAACATTCCACGTGGTATCGATAGCATGTATCGATAGCGTTACCATCGAAACGCTAACACCAATTTCTGCAAAATCGGTGGGTTACTGTTAAAAATCGAGGGGGTTACGCTACATCGATAGAATCGCGTTACGTCTCGCGTGTTATTTAGGGTAACTATTATATAGTTATATATCATTATTATTATTATTTCTTTATTCCAATAAACGAAGAAGTGGTAAAACCTGTTAAACTAGTGTATGTGTCTAATAGTGCATCAGTCTAATAGGATGTTTCTATAACTTTTCACCGCTTTTCCACTAATACATTGTCAGGTGAGCTTTGTTTGTTGTAGCTGCTTCTGCTTGCTTCCCTGTCATACCGTATTTCTTTTTCCTCGTAACATCCGTTTTTACCGGTCGATATTCGATCTGTTTCTGCGTTGACATTATTTTGTGATTGCTTTCATCTTCCTAAATCACATGTGGAATGTGAAGTAGATATTAAGGAAGTTAATCATTGGATAACCTTGAAATTTACAAGATCATTTCCGTCAACGTCATTGGATAACCCATGGCTGACGTACATGACAATTTTAATCATAATATTGGTTTTCGCCAATTTCAATCATAATTTTGGTTAGAACCATTGGTTTTCGCAATATTTACCTGTGATCAGACTTTTTTTGTCTCACTCTGTGTCGACACATTAAGAAGGGAATTAACTTTTTGCACTTGCGTTGTTATGATTATGTTTACATTTTATTAATCTAATTTTGAAGAGAGTTGTGTGAAATGGAGAAACTCGCAAATTTTAGAGACTAATGAGTCGCGAATGTAGTTGATTTTATATTTTCTTTTCATCATCATTAAGCTTGACATGAGCTAGATGTTCAACTAGTCGAAAATGTTATTTGCAAGTATTAAATATCGCATTTGTAGTTATTTTTATTATATTTAATTAGACGGTTGCTCGACACGATGAGTGGGATGATGAATTTATTATGAACTCTTTTATCAGATAAATTGCTGTAGTTTCGTTTTGGCCCCGTTCAGCTCGTGAATATATTAACAACGAAGTCATTGACTAGTAAGTGCAGTACAGTAGTAGGATTTAGATGCATTTTGATAGGCAACTAGCAACTGGAACGATGAATTATTTATATACACCATGTAGTAGTAGTAATAAGTCTAATTAAGGGAACTTGATTTCCCATAGAACGTGAGGTATTTTCTGATACCGACAATCGACGCGTTTGGAACTGTTCTACTAACGATGTTTGTTGAACTTTTAACCGTTGATAAAAATGTATGATTAAGCCAAAATAGTTTTCAGGAAAACACAGTTCACAAAGTTTTATTATTCTCATATATTTTTATACTCTTTATATTAATTTTACTTGTGAGTGAGTTTGTGAGCTAGAAATTGAACGTACACTGCCATCTACAGATTGATTTTTTTGTGTCATGTATGTACATACAGTATATCTGTATATGACAGTAAGGCATATAAGAGTAAGCTTGAAAACAATTTTTAATGTACTTGTTTTTCGTATGAGTTCAAATAATGACTTTCTTATTTTTGACCATGGTCGAGATTTGTAACACAAAGAAAACCACACCATGTTATAATTCATCTCCAAAAACCACTTTTCTTCTTCTTCTCGGTTGACTTTTCTTTTCTATCGACCATTACCATCAGTGGACGAGATAAGTAAGACCGCCATTAGACACTTTGGATGGATGGATATAATACAGGGGGGGTGAGCGAAGAGAGGCTTAAAGAGCCATTTGGCCCTACACGATATCCCCCCGTTCTTCCGGAAAAGTAGATGGCTGTGTCGTCGTTTTTCCTAGCACGCCATGAATAATTAATTGGCCTTATCACTCCGAGACTTGTAGTTGTCAACATTGACGCCACGAGGCGCCTCGAGGGTGTTGGAGCGTGGCGAAATGTCCAAAACATGTTCGTTCTTGCATGGCGTCATGAAGACTTACGTCAACTTCATACAGGGTGTTCCTAAAGCCACTTTTTTGGCTATTGTGTAGTGCGTTTTTGACTTGTCGGATATTGTGTTATAGTTTTTGATAATTTATTGGTTATTGCTTTATAATTTCAATAAAATAACTTTTAAAATGCTCGTTTCACAAGACCTTTTTGAGACAACAATGACGCACATCTAGAATGTATTAATTAAACTTTTTGAGATAAGAGCTATGTAGGCCTGCATAGTTCATAATTTTTTCAGTTCATTTTTTGTATATTAAGTATACTGTAGAATCTAGTATTTTGATTGGCGATGTATTAGTTCAGGGTCAGGCATGTTATAGATACCAAGCCTCTTTTGGCAATGTATGAAATAATAATTTTGTTTACAACTATTTAGGTTAGTTAAGGTTAGTTTACCATATTTTCTGGAATAACATTGTCTAAATATAATTTTAACCTATATTCTTGCGTAACGTACTGTACGGTGACTGTTACAATGCTGCACTGAAACAAACACGTGAAAATGAATTTTTGGTGGAGATATGATAAGTGTTCATTTGGATGGATCGGTTTTATACTCTAAACGAATGGCTGCTCAAGTAATGAGGTACTATTCTGTAAGTAGGTAGTATTTAATAAACCTTATACCAATACAGTACAATAAAAAAGCATTTATCTTTGTGTGGTGGCTTGAAATGGCTTAAAATGTAGATATATCGTCAGCAAACACTTATCGAAGAAAAACGGTCCTTTTATGTAACAAAATCTTAGAATTGAGTGGACTCCGTCTAATCCATCTAAATTTGATACAACAAAATGTTCGACGACCCCCAGTCTATATTAAAAAATTCAGCTCCGTAGGCCATCTGGAACCTACAAATAAAGAGCTTAAAGAAGTTGAATCATTTCAACTCCAATGAGTTAAAAGGTTGATAAAAGAAAATAAGTTAAAAAGTATACATATACAAATATATGTGTAACCTTGTCATTAAATTTTATTAAATATACTCAAAACGTATTAAAAATTTATTTGAAATCCGGTTTATTTCGCCAAATAGTGACTATTGGAACACCCTGTATAAGACGACGTTTTCCCCTCGACTTCGAACGGCAAAGCCCCTTTTGAAATGAATCTGGGAAAAATAAATGGTCGGAGGGGAGGGGGAGGAGAAAACCGAAAAGATTAAAGAAAAGGGACGCGTGGAAGAGAACGACGAGTGTATGTAATATACAGCATGTTTCCATCTGTGCACGTTAACGGTCAACACCAGCGTTCCATTAACCACCATCGCCAAAAGTATACGCCACACACATACACTGTACGGGGGCCTTTTGCGTAATGAAATTCTGGGGAATGAATGGCAACTTCTTTATTGTCGCACTGTGGTCGATTAAACGAAGGCTCGAGTGGGAAGAAAAGGCGAAAACGGATGGAAATTATCATCCGTCCGCATTAGTTGCCTGCCGCCAATTAAGGAATGGAATTCAAGTAGACTCGACGGTGAAATAAAATCTAGTCATCCATGCATGCATTTCACTTTGTGTTTAAGGTTTTATTTTACTTTTTATTTTGTTTTTTGCCACTTTACACTAAAAAAAAAATTCCGATCACGATCATACTATCACTCTTCTTTTTTTTTGTGTGTGTGTGAGACTATATTGTGCACCATCTTGGAAATTAGTTAATCTAAGACAATAAGGATTCTATTACACAGGTAGCTTTCGATCTATGCGAGAATTGCACTTGTTAAGTTAGGTTAGGTTTCAACTTTTTTTCATGGTTGTTTTGTTCTACTTAATCGATGTGACTATCAATGGCTGTTTAATGTCATTTTGTGTCTCCATTAATGTAAAAAAATTCAACTGAAATGAAAATACTGTAGAAACGATAGAGCACCTATACAACTTTCTGTGTAATGCAGAGTAATGAACACTACACTGCATTACACTGATGATCTACTGGAAGCTTTTAGACGCTGTTTTGTTTCAATTTTTATGATGCTTAAATATAAATGTTAATATTTAAACCTATTGACATTTAAAATAAGAAAAAATTATGGTTGTTTTGTTCTACTTAATCGATGTTACTATCAATGTATAAAATTCTTTTTTTATGTCTCTCTGGGACGTAATAAACCGTCAATAAATAAATCCAGGCATTCTATAGAACGTTTAGTCTATTTTGGAAAAATATGAAATAACATCTTGTATAGAACTGTTCAGATTAATTAACGTTAGTTTAGGACAGTTGAAAACTTTTTCTGTAAAAAAATAAATTAAACCCAAATTTAACTAAACATATTGAATAACGTAAATATTCCAATGCTAGTTTTATACATTGCCTAAACCAGACTTGGCATTGTACACATTGCCGATAACAAGAATATTAATAAAGAAACTCTGTTCAATGAAACTGTTAAACAGCTTTTGCTATTTATTGGTAGAAAGATTCAAATGAAGTGGAAAATCTGTTTAAATGCCTCCAAACACACGCGTTTTTGGTGTGAAAATTCGAGCATTTTGTGGATGACGATGGTGACATCAATTTTTTGCAAACCAGTTTTTAGTGATTGAATAAGAAATTGACGTCACAGTTGTTCTCAAATTACTCGAGTTGTCACACCAAAAATAAAATTGCATGTGAGACGGTAACTTTTGTGAAGAAATGTTTCTGTATAATGAAAAGTTTCCTACAAGACAAAATGAAAGTGTTAGATGAATAATTTGTTGGTGAAAGCGAGAAATGACGTTGATGGTGTTTGTCACCGTTTGAATAAATGGTGACCAAAAGAAAAAAAACTTGGTCTGTGTTGGTTCATTCAAGTGCAAGGCCACTTGTTCTTTATTTGACCACACGACTATTGTTCTCTGCAACTTATTTACGTTTTCGCGACTTTATCGAGTAAAATGGCGCCTTGTTTTTTTCACACATAGTCTTGAGAGAGTTGTTGATGAAGCTAATGTAGAGATTATTTTTTTGTTTGTATGTTGTGGTGAAAAAGATTTTCTACTAACACGCCATGTTATAAACATTTTCAGTCGAAACCATCGTTTTGTTGTTTTGGTGTTAGAATAAACAAATCTTTCGAATTTTTGTTCGAATTCTTTACTTTATTCTTCTTCTTCTCATATCGTCCAGATTCTTGTTTAAAGAAACCTAATTAGTATTAATTTTTTTGGACGTCCAAATAGTCTACCGTTATTAGCTTTAAACGCGGGTACTAACGTTAATAAAAACTTCACGGAGTTAATTAAGAGGGATAGTAGAATGCGCAACGTTTCATTTAACTTTTTTGAAACTTTTTTGTTATGTACCTTTTGGATTCTCAAATCTCAGGAGTTTTAATTTAGATTTACGGTCGAGATGTAGAGGAAAAAAAAATATGAGGGTATAGCTTAAGTGTTCTCTAATTACGATTTAATAAAGATGAAGACATTATATCAAGAAACTCATTTCCTTGTTTTCACTGCTATTTCACGTTTCCGTTTTGAAATGCATCCGTGCACATAAAACATGTTTGTAAGGTATAATTAAATGTCGTGTTTTTAAATGCTTAAAAAAGTGATTCTCAGTTTAAATTGATAAAAATAATAGAATTGTATACAAAAGAATTATACAGTAGGCCATATTAATATTTACTAATCCGGCCATTTTGGTAACCAAAGCATCGATTATCTTACGATATATCGTGAGATTATCTTATGGTAAACACCCCGTGGTTACCATACCAACCACGGGAGTTCATCTGGTTTGAATATGAAAGAAAATTGAACGTTATCTCACGATACCAATTCTATGCAGCAACGTGATTTTAGTTTGTTTGTATGGTCAATTGGATTGTCTTAAACCATAGTGAACCAACTCACTTTTTACATTTGTTTGAGCAAATGCATGAAATGAGACCACGGAGACATGAGCTAGGCATAAATTAAGAATTATATCGCTGGACTGATTGTAGAGAGTTACCAGGCAGTATGAACCAATGGTAATAACATGCAACCCTATGGACAAACCATACGTGGAATCATCGTTCTCTCAAATTAATGGATTTAGTTCAGTGTGGTTTAAGACGATCCAATTTAAATACGAATTAACTAGAATCACTGTTTTTGCACAATATCAGTGATCTGCAGAGAAGCTGTTGTAACAGTATTTTATCTTATACTAGCTATTGTTTGTTCAATTTTAATTTCACTAAAACTGCACTGCATTACACTGATGTTATGCTGGAAGCAGGTGATCTACTGTTTCTATTTTTATTTCCGTTGGATTGTTGGAAATAAATGAGTGAAACCATGCTGGATTATGACTAAATAAATCAACTTTTCAAATATGACTTGATAGCTATTGATTCAGAGTTTCCAATGTAACAATACAAAATTCGTGAAATTCAAGGTCAATGAAAATACGACCATTGTAGAGAACTCTATCAAGGTGCTATTACATCTCAAACTTTATATTTTCATTATAATAGCATTTATAATATTTCCGTACTTAAAACTCACCCTGTATAAATTGTTTCTATACTGTATTGTATCAAATGAGTCGACTACTCTGTTACCATTTTTGTAACCCAACCATAGTCAGGTGCAAAAAAATTGTCGCTGGTCTACCTTATAACAATGGTCACGTGCAAACTCATTGTTGCAATTTGGTTACGTGCATACGTTATTGCTGTCAGTTTGGTTTATAACTATGGCCACGTGCATAAATTCATTGTGTTCTTTATTTGGTTTTCATTGATCACGCGAGATTTTACGTGCTGTCGGTTTGTTCAATTTCATGATACACTAAAAACTCGATTATCCGATTCACCATTATCCGAAATTCTAGTTCATGCGAATTAGTCAAGAAAATATAAAAATCGATATTTTCGAAAAATCAGTTCCATTGTCGATAGCTATAGATAATTTATCAAAGAAATGATTATAAGTTAATACTGTGCCTACATATTGTTCACTAAATATTCACGATTTGTTTCACTTGTACAACGTTGTTGGCCTCTTCAATACCAAACTGAGCATATAAATTGGAATTCCGGATAATTGGAAATTTTTGTTTATCCTAAATAAGCTCGGTCCCATGACGTTCGGATAATCGAGTCTGAAGGGTATGTATAGCGAATTGTGCATTGTGCAATAGGCCTACACAATTCAAGGATCAACAACAAAAAATCAATTTTTTTTCGGCTCGAAAACAGTCTTATTGGAACAACAAAAAAGTCTGATTGTTTTTCCAGAGGCTTACTGTCACTAATATTTATATATAGGTAACTGAAAAACGACATGACATTATCGTAAATGACCGACAAACTAAAATCATTTTTTTTCTTACCTACCAAGAAATCGTTCTAGTTATTTTGTTTTTCTTATATATTTTGTCTGGTTGGATGTTCATTTTTTATTTTTCCACTTTCCATCATTTCTTAATACTTAAAGAACAACGAACAGAAGAGAATTGTTGCTCTATGAGAAAGGTTGTGATGGATGAGATCATTTCCTCGGCCGACTTAAAACGTTCTTCTTTTTTCTTTACGATTATTATTATTATTATTATTTCCGTTTGAATCCTTCTTTCCCATCAGGTTGCCTCTCTTTTATTATACGTCTACTACCTTCTCATTGGTTTATAGAGATTCTTTCATAAACCACCATCTCGGTGGGAATCGCGAGATTGGAAATGTCGATGTCCCGCTGAAATGCTAGCTGCTACTGCTGCTAGGTTCGCTCTTTCCATTGAATCTCAACGTATCAGATGTTGTTCAAAATCCCAATTGGTACACGTCAAAAAGATCGAATGAGAAGTTAATTTGATGAATGACATTGCAGTGCTTTGGTTAGCCTACTTCGAATGGAACTTTAGTTTTCAGTTTGTATGTATGTACAGTATGTAACAACGTTGTTAGATGTCTACACAAAGTGTTGAATGGACATACTTGTATGTACAGTACGCTGTATCTGTGTTTTTAGTATAGACGCGGAATAGACTATATACACAGATGATGATTCGGAATAGCTCTTCCTAATTTTCAGAGATAATAGAGGGCATGCAATGAAACGTTTTTATATGCTTTACACTACATTAGCTTGACTTTTCAAACTCAGACATTACTACCCGCAAAATCCGCTATTTTCTCATCGAACTCAACCAATCTATTTTACCTACAACACTTAGGTTTTACCCATTTACAGTTGTTAAAACCTGGAACAATTACAGAGCATTCATAGTTTATTATACTATTATCAATTGTAATCATTTTACAACTCTTAAGATCAAATCTTATTTGATGGAGAACCAAGTAGATTGATTTTAAGTTTTGGTTTTTTTATTCAAATGTTTTTGAAATTGTTTGTAAGTTTTTATACTGTTCCGTTCAGGCGTTTTTATTTCCTGAATTATTTCCCTTCTGCTCAAAATCGCTTAAAGCAACCATAAATCGAATATCGAGTAACTCAAAGATCGCATCATTAAATTCGCATAAATCGAAACATGCTAAAATAAAAAATAGAATTACTCAAAACCATGCATAAAATTGAATATCGAATTTGACATGAACCGAAACATGCAAAAATCGAAAATAAATTTGTTATTGCATTTTTATGTATGTACAACATACAGTATATTTGTACTATATGACAGTAGTAAGCTATAGAAGGAATATTCTTAAAAAAAGCAATTTTAATGTACGATACAGTGCTTGTTTTATCTTACTATGCCAGTTTTTGGAATTTGCAAGTCGGTGGGTAAGCCGATCGATAGGGGAGATGTGCTATCTCATCTATTCCATCATAATCGAAGTTCCGAGCTTTAGGCTTGTTATTAGCAAATTTTACAACACCCCTTGTCTTTTCTTCTCATTCTCTTTTTGTGTGTGTGTGTGTCTATCAATTTTTATGGACCGAAATTACCCGTTTATAACACGCATAACGTACTTAAATTGTTCTCTATTTGCCTCTAAAGAAAAAAAAAGGTTATTTGCTG
>JAQIWH010007946.1:0-10812 GCA_034695005.1 Cryptops parisi | reverse complement strand
TCATATACTCTATGTACATACATAATGCAAAAAATACAGTACTACACTCGACTACATACTCCCCCTTCCCACAAACAAACAAACAAACAAACAAACAGTTCATATTCCGATAATAGTCAGTCCATATTCCAACCTATGTGATCAGTGTGTCTATTCGACCTGTTTACTACAGTAGTAGTTTTACGAAGTTAGATTTATGCGAATTTAGATTTATCCGATCTTTGAGTCATTCGATATTAGATTTATGCGAGTTTTGAGTAATTCCATTTTTTGATTTCTGTACGTTTCGATTTATTTATTCATTTTTATATGCAATTTTTTTTTTTTTTACATTGGATCTTATGCAATTTTCAATTTATGCGATGGAATTATGCGATTTCGCTTTACGCGCGTTTTTGGTACATTGAACTATACAATATATTCTCCTAAACGATTGTAGATGACAGTAAAACCCATTTCACACGTGAAACTTTTTCAATCAAATTCCATCGATCTCAACTGTTTGTATGACGTCATCCACACGACGGAGCGTGTTTTCGTGCTTTTATTGTGTTTAGTTGTTTGACCGAAAACGCGCTCGGACGTGTGTATGACGTCAGAAAAACAGTTGAAATCGATGGAATTTGATTGAAAAAGTTTGACGTGTAGGCAGTAGGCTAAAACCTCCTTTACGTTCAATTTCCAGCTCACTCACTCACTTTTACAAACAAACTCACAAACTCACTCACAAGTGAAGAAAGAGTATAGTATATAAAAAAAAAAACAAAACAAAGGACACCCAGAGTGTCTTTTTTTTCTAGTATTTATTATTATTATTATTATTTTTTTATTTATTTCTTTTTTTATATCTTGAGCATTTTGCACCAGTGTGTATTCCAATTTACGACGTTCCCTTAGGTGTACTATCTTAGGATTTTTTTTTGTCTTGTGTCAGCTAATGGTCGGCAATTATTTCATTGCGATGCTTCGTTGTATTCTCTCTACCGTTACGTTCCGGAAGTGGAAATAATTATCAGAGTATATTTTACTTTTTTTTTCTTCTTTCTTTTCATCTTGTTTCATTCACTTCGGGGGAAGTTCTCAGACAGACAGAGAGATGGTTGGATATCTACTTACCTGGGATTTTGGGCCAGCTGAGAACAGCTGCCCTCCTCCATACATATACACACACTTTCAGACCTAAACAGCTGCTCGTTTTTTTACTTAATTATTAAAAAAAAAATGTCAAACATTTTTTGCTCCTTAAAAATTATCTTCGCAATTTTTTTTTTTATATTTTGACTTTTTTTTTCCAAAAAATAAATATGAAAAAAAAATAATATAGAAATTGTTAACTTGCAAATTGGCTTATCTGTAAACATATTATACAGCCTTTGGCTTAACAATGAACACTAAACGAAATGTTGATTCTGTCGTTTTGTCTGTAACGCAAGTTCAAGTAAGCGAGTGCAAGATCACGTGATGCACTTTTATTTTATTTAAACAATAGCTAATGTGTTTTTGTGCTCAGTTTAAACAATGTTCACGTGAGGTATCAACAATGGGGATAATTGCAAATGAATTCTGTAGAATCAAATTATAGTATGTAGGCCAAGTATATAAATGCAATAGTGAAGTACCTCTACTAGATAACTACGGTACTACAGATTAACATTTGCAATACATTAGATGGGACTAAGATTATTTCGGATAAACAAAAATTCGGATAATCCAGAATTTCAATCAATATATGCCCGTTTGTTACTAAATGAACGTTTAATGATCAATATGTCTGTACAGTACTAACTTACTTTCATTATTTTGAAAAAGTACACATAGCTATCAATAATGTCAATGATTTTTCGATAATGTATCGATGTTATATTGAAATGACATATTTTACCAATTTTTTTCGGATAAACCGATTATCCCAATTCGAATAATCGAGTTATTGGTGTACATGGTATTTTTATTGTCTAATAGAAATATAATGAAGATTAGTTTTTTTAGTTTTGTCACAATATTGGCTATGTTACCGTCAATATGTATAGAATTCAGGTATTCTACAGAATTTATTGCCTGTTTTGGCAAAGCACGAAATTAGCATTGTCATACAAAAGTTTACATTTCTGTACCAGAATGTTATATCATACTTTGCCAAAAGATGCTAGGTATTCTATACAACATTCAGAAAAATTTATGGAATGTCTGGATTCTATGCATTGCCGGTTAACAGTAACATTTTTCCACGTAGCTATTGTTCCAACTAAATTAGCACGTGATTTTAATGCACATTTCAAATGCAAATTTTTCGAGTTATATTGAAAGAATTGATTTTTTACGTGATCATGGTTGACTTCAGAATATTTGCGTTACCGACAGAACGAGTTCATTCTGTTTACTAAGTCATAGAAAAAAATGGACTATCATGGCATCTTTTTTATTAGGTACGTTGGTATTCTTTATAGCCTGTTTTCGAAAACAGATAGCATTAATATTAATTTTTTTATTAGGTATGAAATGCATTACTTTATATATATATTTTTTTTACGGATGAGTATGTGTAAACGCAAAAAAATGGTGTTTCCCACCAAGAAAGCAAAGGTGACAACTTCATTCCGTTGAACTTGTCCCATTAGTATTCAATGAGACTAACGTGGATGTCGCTTTCAATTAGAACTCTCTCTCTCTTTCTCTTTCTCTTCCACGAGTCCATTAGTTTCTTTAAGACTTTCCCAGCGTCACTATTGGCATTAAATACTATGGGTGAAAAATTGCACAAAAAGTTCTAACTACTTGCTTCGCTCGTTAATAGGGGCTTGGTGGTGTTGTTTAGTCTTGTTTTCATGTCTCTCCCTTTTTTTATATAAAATAAAAAACTTTTAATAATATCAACTTCCTTCGAATGCTCGAGATAAAAATCAATGGTTCTCACGGTTGCCCTTGATTTCTTCTTCTTTTGAAGAAGCGACCTTCGAGTTTCCTTCCCAACCATTCCGAATGTATAATTAAAAGAAAAATCGGAATAAAATAAATACAAAGGTCAGTGGTTTAGATGAACAGGAAGATAGAATCTGGTTACATCATCTACATTTGGAAAATAGATGTTATAAAAAAAGAAACGTGTTTATTGCTTGTTTAATTTAAAAAGGTGTTTCATTGAAACTTAATTGGAACTGATAATGACGGTGAGAAATAGACGACGTGAATAGCCTACATAGGGTTTATATATAAAGTAATAATTAATAATAGAAAACTTATATATTTTTTGTTGAATATACATATATATGTGTTACAGTTAAAACTCGATTATCTATAAGGTTTTGACTAGTCAAAACAAAAATTAATCGTTATTTGAATAGTTAGATCGCTTGTAACTTGAGCGTTTGGCGGCCTTTGGTCGCATTATTTAGCCGAACTTTCGTGGTTGGGGTTAATTGGGTTTTGACTAGTGAAATCGTCTTTTAACGAAATTTGGGTTTTGACTGTAACAATTTTTTAAAACTCAGATATGTCATTGAATTACAACAACAAAGGTTTCTTTATTAAAAAAATAATAGCAGGTGCTATTATAAAGATAATGATGAAAAGTGGGGATAATATCTTCTTGTAATCTGAGACAGCTGGTGTAGTAGTAGTATCCCATATATCCGTTTTTTTTCTATACTATACACATACCGTTTTTTTTTATCTATAAATGTACCGTAGTTATTGTGAAATTTAATTGGCTATTTCAGTTGAACAAGGGGGTAGCCCAAGGATCAGGCCCTCCTCAGTATAAAAGTATATATAATGTACTAGGGTTTTAAGTCAATGTTTTACTAACTTTGCCTGTATACATTACCATAATATACATTACCTAATTTACTTCTACTGGTATATATTGTATTAAGGTAAAATACTTTACAATCGTTTTTTAATGTAAAATAAAAATTGATTCTATTTTTTCACCAAGTCTGACATTTTTGTAATATAAAACAGTCATGTTCTGAAAGGGAGTTATAAATTGTTGTTTGTGTGATGTTATTCAACGCTCCTTCAATACAGGTGTTGTAAGCTACAAATTGTTACGAGTTAAGCTACAATTATGATGTTGTACTGTCATATTTTTCTAGTTTATGTAACCTCAGCGTTTCAACTTTGGGAACAAGGTGCAGCTGAAAATGTTTTTCATGATTTTTTTTCTTCATTATGTTGTTAACTACTCATTTGTGGGTTGGCTATTTTGTTAATGATAGTGTACCTCGTAACAAAACGGCAAATGCAACGTGTCATCTTGCAATAGAATACGACACTTGTCCAATTTTCAACTCGGAAACGTGTCCACTCTAACAGCCAATAGATTAAAATTACGAAACACGAGTTCTAAGAAATGCTGTTTCGTATTAGTGAAACGGGTACTTGTGGCTTGACGACCAGCCACTGATTGACACTAATACGCTTTTGTTTGTGTTTTAACTAACAGAAACTGGTGTCTATGGGTATAGCTATCAGTTTAGGTTAGTTAAAAAAACACACTTAATAGTTTATCATTCATCGTAAAATGAATACGTTTTTGTTTTGTGGTGTCCTCATACCAGCGACTAGTCGTTAAGACACAAGTAAAACGTCTCCAGTTATGATTTATAAAGGTGAATTTAGTAATCGGTAATTAAACTCTTTATATTGGCTCCATTTATGAGTTTGTGAGTGAGTCGAGCTGGAAATTGATATTGAACGTATATTACCATTTACAGTCGTTTATGAGAATATACTGTATATTCTATATTCTACTCTAATGTATCAACAGAAAAACGCATAAAACGAGAACCGCGTAAATTTTTTCGCATAAATATAAACTGCGTAAGTCCAATGTGAAAAAATCGCATATATAAATAAATAAAATAAAAAATGGAAATTACTCAAAACTCGCATCAATCAAATATCGAATGATTCAACGATTGCATAAATTTAATTTTGCACAAATCTAAATTCGCAATAATTTAAAATTCCTATCGATCAGAAACGTGCAGAAATCAAAAATGGAATTACCCAAAACACGCATAAATTAAATAGCGAAATTAATCAGATTTCATAAGTTTAAATTCGCATAAATTGAAACATACGGAAATCAAAAATGTTTTTTTTTGTGTATTATGTATGTATTGTACATATAATAGAATATAACAGTAGTAACATTTTTTGATGTACTTGTTTTTAAAATTAAATGTACTGTCAGAAACCGGGTGTTGTATACTGTACCTAATTTTATGTATAAGTACAGCAGAATGTCTATAATAAGTGCTTATTATAATTCAATGTATTCAATATTACCACCACAGATTTGTTGTAATGAATGAACTTTTCTAATGCATCCAAGTGTGTACGAAACACGTTATAACTAATTTACATGTAAGCTGATACATACACGCGTCATTTTTTTTGTAATCACGTGAGATATAAAGTGAATATAAAATGAGATTAGGTCGTTTCGTAAAACCAACTACATTATCCATTACTAAACATGGGAAACTCAGCAGGGAGTAAGTGTAAGTTGAAAGCGATTCGTGCAACCCTTTTAGACTCAAACATTTCCGCTACATTTGTCGGTGAAGGTGATCACAACAAATTTGTCAACAAAAGACTCGACATGCGCAGTAGTCGACTTATGATAGTCATAAAATTCGAAATGTAAAAAAAAAATAATACAAAAAAAAAATAGATATATGCGAATAAGAAGCGAAGGACGATAATTGAGCTGTTGATGACTCGTATCAGGTGGACTCATCTGTTGTGTCAAAAATTTTACGATCTTATTATCCGTTTCTCGGATAATGAGTAGGCAAAAGTTTAATGAGGAGAAGTTTAAGGGAGAGGATGTAAGGGTCTATAAAAACCCATCTGCTACCACTTGTAATCACCAAAGTGGAACGGATATAATATTATTACCAAAACGTTCGGAATTTTCATAATGGGGTTAAATTAAGCTGGTGTTGGGATGGTCATGCGTTTGTTATTGCTGTTGGTTTTTGTTGGTTCGATAGTTTATGCGTTGTTTTTGTTTTCCACCTAAACGTCTACATCTTGCTTACAAACCATTCAAATAACTTTATGGACGTCGTGTGTTGACAGTTTTCGATAATTTTAAAGTAGACACAAAACAAGTACTGTATTAAATTTTTAAAAAAAAATGTTTTTTTAAGAATACGCTTTATGCGAATTTATATTTATGCAATGTTTGAGAAATTCGATATTTGATTTATGCGAGTTTTGAGTTATTCCATTTTCGATTTCTGCAAGTTTCGATTCATGCGAACTTTAATTTATGCGAATTTTGATTTATGAGAATATAGATTAATGCGACCTTTGAGTAATATGACATTCTATTTATGCGAGTTTTGAGTGATTCCATTTTTCGGTTTCTGCAATTTCCGATTCGATTTTGCAATTTTTGTTACATTGGACTTAATACGGTTCTCACTTTATGTAATTTTTAGTACATTGGACTATACAGTATATTATCATAAACACCCTGTAGCTGGCTGGCAGTGTACATTCAATTTCCAGTTCACTCAGTAAACTCAGAACTCACAAACTCACAAGTGAATGAAGCTAATATACAGTAAAGCATAGGCCTATAAATGAGTGACTAGTGTATTTAATCTTACATTCTTTTCCTTAACTCACACATTCGTAATTATACATTATGTATACTGCACCGCATAGTATTATACAGGGTGTTCTGAAAGGTCTAGTCAAATTTTAATCTTATTACAATTTTCAAATGTTATAGTGATATTCAATTGGGCTATTTCAGTTCTACAAGGGCGTAACCCAAGGATCGTGCGCTCGTTAAATACACGTTATAAAGCGTATAAAGTTTAAAGTTACTAAGCAAACACAAAGCAAACAGTTCATATAAGCATAAGTTCAGATATGTATACTCATTTTCATATTTACAGTACAGCGATTATGAGAAACTTTTATGCGATTTTATGCAATTTTATGACTTCGCTTTATGTTATCTCGGAAGAGAAGCATTTTCAAACTCATATTTATATGGGGTGTTGGCTTTGTTTTAATGTATCTGTGGTTGAAAGTTACCTGAACCTTTTAGGAACACCCTGTATAAAATTTCGGAAGTTTATTTCTATTTTTGGATGAATGAAAATAGTTTTCTAGGGTGTGACATTTTTTTTATGACCTTTAGGTATGAGAAAATAAAACAAAATGTTAAATGCTTAACAAAGGGCCGAAAGTTGTTTTTATATATCAAGTTCAGATATACCTTGTACTGTATAAAGAAATTGACATGATAGCTATCCTTGAAACGTGTTTGTTCAGTTGAGAATCCCACAGTAAAGTAGTATTTTACGTTTTTAAATGTATCGCTCGAGTTCGTAATTTAATGTCATTATGTTTTAATTAGAACAACAATAGTCTACATGAAAAAGGTACAATACATCTCGTGCATTACTACAGAAACATTGCGAAAACAAACCTTTTAATTTTCAACAAATTAAAATGTCAGAATCCTTGACGTTTTTTCCGAAAATTATTAAATGTGGTTTATTACATACAATATTATTGTTTTCCTGTATACGAGCTATCCTTCACGGGCTATCGTTTTTATTAGCATTGTGTTGTTTTTTTTCACTTTTCCTTATTGATGACATAGTATACTGATAGTAGTGACAAGTTAACAGCGGGGGTGGGTGAAAGGTCACGTGATCTCGAGGACCGATTTAACACCTGTAGAGTATATCGGCTAACAGGGGTTTTGCTATCGAAAAGAAAGGGGCCAAATACTTCCTTATGTTAACACCTTAGTGCTGAATACGAGATATCCTATATCCACCAGGTAGGGGAGGGGAGGGGGGGTTTAGATGACAAACTACAAACAGATGTGGTGGTGAAAAGTTAATCACTAGCCCATCAACTCGATTCTTTTTAATCACTTGCAGGAAGAGAAAGGCTTCTTTTTTCATACACTGACTGTATTGTACAGACTGGGATAAACGTTGTTCTCTTATCACGTGACTGTCATTAATATTTCGTTTTTTAAATGTCGATCGAGACACATGCTAATTAATGATACCATAATGAAAAAAAAAATAATAATAATAAAGGATTGTTGTGAAATTTGACAATCGGTCGATTGTCAAGTTGGCGGATGATTTATCATTTCCTGATTCCAATAATATCGAATGTACTTCTATGTATGTATTAATATTATTATTATTTTTCACTGCACGTTTTTTATCGTTTTTTTCCCCGTTGCAAAAACTATTGGAACATTTTCACCTATCATACTCTTTGTATTAGCTTCACTTGTGAGTGTGAGTTGTGAATTTGTGAGTGAGCTAGCTGGAAATTGAACGTGTACTGTCATCTGCAGTCTTATATGAGAATATACTGTATAGTTCAATGTACCAAGAAACGCATAAAACGAGAACCGCATAAGTCCTTCGCATAAATCAACAATTTCATAAGTCCAATGTAAAAAAATCGCATATATGCAGACAATTAAACAATTTTTTTTAACACGGCTACAACGTTTCGCCTCCCTCCTAGAGGCATCGTCAAGTAAAGAAAGAAGCTAAGAAAAAAGTAGAGCAAGATAAATGTACGGTAGTTTGAGATGACAGGTATTTTTCGGTCGAGAGTGTTACGTAAACAATTCACTCGTTTCTCTCGCACGTTCTGTTTTTCTTACTTTTTTTTCTTCTCTGACGCAACTTCTAGGAGGGAGACGAAACGTTGTTAAAAGTGTTATGTTTAAATAAGATTTTATCAAAAATACACACCGTTTTTGATAACACATACATATCCACTTATGGTGTGTTTTTGCTGTATAATTTTATTTTGTTGTTCTAAGCCTTTTGTGTTTGTGTTGTTGTTTTGGTTTGGTCCCTAGGACCGCAAATAAAAGATAATTATAAAAGTTAATATTACATTTCGTTGTTTTAAATCGAGATAAAGTTTTGAAAAAAAATGTTGAAAATCAATGGTTTGCGTTACAGATCTAGTGACAGATACAGAATAAAAAAATTTTTACACGATTTTCGTTGAAATATTTACGTTTTATGACGGTAGAATAATCAGAATTAAATATACATTTTCCAGTTGAACTAATGTACAGTATATTCACATGGATAAGTTGAAGATCAGTATCAAAGATAAACTAATCAGGACCACCACCAGGCAAAAAGAATGGTAATTGAGATATTATTAACGATGAATAATAGAGGTGAATATGTTTATATAAAAAAAAAGCGTGTAAAAACAATAAAAATTAAAAAAATCCTTGAGAAAAACTGATATTTGGTCTGAAAATAATTACCTACAACAAATTATAGGTGGAGAAATGTTTCTTTTTTATAGGCTTGCACCACTTACACACTATATATACGTACATAAAAACTACTAAGATAATTAGATACATCATCACGAAATCAATTATCGAATTTGAAGTACGATCGTTATAAAAATTTCGGAAAATTGGAGGAATGAAAAACTTTGGTGGTTATTGTCAATAGTTTATGAATGAAAACTGGGGGGAGGTGAAGAATTTATCTCCCTAAGGGGTCCATATTTATCAGTTTTTTTTTTTTCAATAAAATAAAAATACGTTATGTTTTAGTAAGCAAAGGGGGTTGAGTGTGTGTGTGTGTGTTGAGATACGAAGAAACAAAAAATGGAATAAATTGGATAGATTTTTATGACGACTTTAATCGTTTATATTTCGGAAGAAAAACGTCAATTAAAGTTCATTGAGAGAAATGGTTGTTTTCTCATTGCCTATGTATCTCAGGTTCATCTGCTTTGGTCGATTTCTTTTGAGCAATAATCATGATGCAGAAAATGGTTGGAGTCATTGTAAAGGGTATGATTACCAGTCGTAAATGGGTAATCGGCGATAAGAGATGGTCACGATACCACTATGATACTACTTTTTCAAATAGCCTCTGGCTTTACTGACTACTGTTTTCTTCTCCACCATTTTTTCGCAATCTTTTTTCTTCTTCCCGCTCGTTGTTGAACCAATTTAATTCCAAGACACAAAATGATGTCTTCTCTTTCAAACACCTCCAAACTACTGAGACATTTTTTTTTGTTTTGTTTTAAATAATTTTTTTTTTTTACAATTCTTTTATGACTGCAAAAAATGTCGTTTAAAAATGTCGTTTTTTTTTTAAAGATTTTCAAAATTGTATGTACTTATTTTATGCAAATTTAATTTTATATTTGTCGTAAATATACAAAAAAAACTGTGTTATATACACATAAAAATGCAGTTTTTTAATGATGCGAATTTTTCTTATTGCAAAATGTATTTTTAAAACTAGAGAAAATGTCGTTTATTGTTTTTTATGGAATTTGTAAATTAAAAGTTTAGAAGTTAGAAACATATTTTTAATCGTATTTTTAAATTTTCATAATGTTTGTACATTTTTTTCATCATAGATACTGCGTGTTACTGGCAATGTATAGCGAACCCAGGCATTCTGTAGAATGTCTATAAAATTAGCATTGGAATAGTTACGTTATGCAAGAGTTTATATTTGGTTTAAATTTAGGCCTAAACTTACTTTTTATAGAGAACATTTTGTTAACTAACCTAAATCAATCTAAACAGATTTAGGTACTTTTCGGTTAGAGCGGGGCCAGCTATTTGCTTGTACTTGGTTATGGGTGTATTTCTTGCAGGTTAGGTTAGGAAAATAAAAAGTATTATACACTAGAACTTAACCCCCGTGGTAGGTTAATAACCACAGGGCGTCGAGATATATTTAGAGTTTATGTTTATGCAGTTTGTTCATTGTTATAATTTAAACAAACTTAAATTATTAG
>JAQIWH010007945.1:0-10812 GCA_034695005.1 Cryptops parisi | reverse complement strand
TTTTTATTTTGCCGCAGCTGTCTAAAGGTAAGGACCACCCTTTGCGAAGAAAGCAAGATTTATGAGTGTTTTACGGCCGCTTTTATCTAGCACGCAGCGAGTTACGCGACGCACTGGCTCATATTCCTTCTGCCAAAAACAATCAGCGCTCGACAACATAGCTAGCTGCTGCCATTGGATTTTTTTTTCATCATCATCTTCGTTTTTTCCCCCACTCCTCCGGATTTTTTTCTTGCAATCCCTTCTCTCCCATATACAGTATATTTGTACCTCAACCCTAGTCTGCTTCTCTCGCTTTCCAACTGTTTTCTTTACTCTTTCTTCTACTTGACTAATGATTGCAAAAGAAAACAACCAAGTTCTCGAGTGAAAAGCAAAATTACTCATCAGCAATGGGAAACTTGCTGGTACACCAAGGTTAGCTGAAAACAGGTTTTTACTAAGGTTGTATCAAATTTATACCTTTTGTATCATAAAATGTTTTTTTATATCTTACTACGAAGTTTTGTTTCTGCGATTCTGCCGTGTTGTTTTGTTTTGTCTTTTGTTTTTGTTTTGCAATTAACTACTGTTATTTGTAAAATTAAATTCAAACATTACAACATTGCGTACTCCACCCCGAACTGGTAACAATTTGGTTTTTTCTAGATCATTTCTAATAAACTAACTAACATGTAAACTAACAGTTTACATTTAGTTAAACAAATATATGTACACTATATATGTATACACATACGGTACATCATGCATACAACGATACAAGTACCGGTAGTGCTGTTTTATGAGAGGAAGGTTATGTGTTCGACGAAAATCTCGCAATAATAAATCGAATATTCTCGTAAGTTTAACAAGACCACTTTGTTGATCATTGCTTGAATTTCTGCCGAATATTACAGTAATGCGTTTTAAAATACACCTAAGAGACAGCAAGACGTGTCTTTCGTGCTAATCATGCATCATTGATGTCAATGATGCGACTTTAACCAAGTTATTCTAGTAAAAACCAAATACCGAAAAGGCCGCCTCGTGCCGAATACAACTCGATTGACATTGCGTATGCATTAATCACGGAATAAAATCTCTGCTATAGCGCTGTGGCGTGTTGTGAAAAATTCAAAACTCGTCCAACGAAGATGGGTGGCTAAAAGTGAACGTTGCGGTTCATTTCTGTGATTTGCTTGTGATGCAAAATCTCCGCCGCCAAACGTTGCTTGTGTATTGAAATTTAATCAATCTGACACTTCCGACGGCTTCCTAATTCTTTCACGTTTCCTTCCGCTTCCAACTGTCCATCTTTGCTCACGAGCAAATCCGTTCGATTTTTCAAATGCCACAAGCACATCAACCACCAACCACCTCCCAACTTTTCCGAAAACTCGGTCTTCTCTTTGCCACTTAATACATTCGTAAACAACTTCATCGAACCTGACGCGAATTTCAGCAGAAACTTGTCTCTAAACCCCCGAACAAACCACCGAACTTGAAGTATCCATAATACATGATATGATGGCCACGTTGCTGTCTCGAGAGACAACGTTGACAGCTCTTGTGGAATTCACGTCCCAACACTGAGTCGTCTTATGTTACGTGTGCTTGTTATGTTTACTTTATATACATTGCTACGTTATATCTTTATCTGTATAAATACAAATACATACTGTATATTCAATGTATTATATCTACACAGTGTAGCTATATAGTGTTTATACATACATACTCACACACCTCATGGTATCTTATCTATAAAAATACCAGAGTTCTCCTGTTAATCAGTTATGAATAAGGTGAAGCGCCATCGTGTGTGAAAATGCTGAGACTTATACTGAAATCTTATACTCTTAATTGTAACGAATATTGCGAAGAAATATGAGTAAACAACATCGAACCTGACGCGAATTTCAGCAGAAACTGGTCTCTAAATCCCCGAACAAACCACCAAAAAAACATTAAATAACTGAAACGAATGTTGCCAGGCAACGTGAGTTAAAACAACAAATAAATAACGAATGTTGCAGCAACATGAGTTATAATAATGAATTGCATAATGAAAACAAAAAAACTTTTCTGTCATTTTAGACGAGCATTTTTACTAGTACATTATATTATAAATCCGCGTGATGACGTAGTTTTTGTTTTCTAAAAAAGCAAAAAACAGATCGACTAAAACTTATAAATTGATTTCAAAATGAGTAAAGTTGAGAAATCAATATATTAACGAAAAAAATAACTAATTTAATCGATCGGTAAAAACAATAATTCGTGTAAGTACTGTACACCACTTTTCTATTTCATTAAACTAATTCCGTTTTAACGAGGGGGAGAGAAAAACTTGAATCGTTATCGTTAAACATCAACATCATGCTTAATTAAACACAGGAAAAGGGGGCAATCACCTCCGAAAAACCCATCACTATAACAACACCCCTCTACCACTCGATTCCTGCAATCAGTTGCCTTTTTCGACATCTCTCTCTTTCTCTCTCTCTTTCACTCTCTCACTCGTTCCCAGAAGTATCCCCATTGCAATCGTTGCGATTCAATTCCAGCCAAATTAACTTTGGCAGGATTGGAGCAAAGTCAAAACCCACACGTATACATAGGCCATACACGTTCATACATACATACATACATATATACATACATGCTTAGACGGTTTGCGCATGCGTTCTTCATCCACCCACAACGCCCCACTCCCTCCTTTTCGTTCGGAAAGCGTGGCAAACATCGTGCATTATTGAACGGCCATCATGAATCTTGCACCAACCCGCTCTAGTCGTAGGTGGCGTAGTAACTCTCTTCTACAATCTTGCATGGCGCAAGATAAAAGCCCTACGATCTAATTAGGCCCCCCAATTTTTGCTCCTCTTGGAGCGAAGTCTGATCTGCGTCAATCTGGCAAAATGCACCGAGCGAGTTCAAGCGTTTCGATTAGACGCCATACGCAGAGCCCCCCATTCTTTTTCCAACAACCTCTTCTCTCTTATTTTTGCGCATGCGCGTTTCCAGAAGAAGGGGTGGGGAAGGGGAGAGGGAGTAGTAGTAATCTGCTTAAACATCGCACCAACAAACAACAATACCTGACACCCGTGTTTGCGAGGGTTTTCACGCATCATCGAAGTGACACCGACGACGACTTTTCTCTCGTGCATCAATGTTCGTAAACATTAAACCCTCATACCACCCTTTCTTTTTTTGTGTGTTTTTGGAGAATTTTGACTCGATTAAAGATGAGTCAAATTTCACACAACACACCAACGAAGATGTACGTACGTTTCTAACGTGTCTCGTTAGACTACCACAAAGTACTGCTACTCCTCTTAACAAAAGATAAAGTTTGCCATTTTTTTTATCCGTGAACTAAAAGCAATTTGCTAAATGGTGTTCGCAAATTTTTCGTAATTTTCTCTGTTTTTTTTCTTCTTCGCTTTCTTACTTTCTCGTCTCGTTACATTATTCAGTATTTTTTAAAGTAATTACTAAAGGGTTCGCCAAATCAACAAAATAGGGAACAAAAATTAAGGATAAAATAAGAAATAAAACATCAATTTTAAGCAATACTTTAAGATTGAGAAAGTCGACCACTAAAATAATAATAATAAGGGAAAATAATAAAATGAAAATTGCATTAAATACGTCATAACGTTTCTTATACATCTATAAATAGTATATCATTTGCTCAACTTGACTTAGATTGGTACGTTTTGAAAGTGAGAGCGTTTTGCATGTTTTTAGATCGTTCTGGAAGTTTCCAGAACATTCTAACACTCTTCTTTCTTCTCTTTGTTTAAAATTTCACTTTTAGCACTTTTGATCATTTTTTTAAGTGTGATAGACGTGGTTCTCTCATTTTGTGAAGTTTTAAAGTTTTAATTTTTCGTCAAAGTTCAAACATTTTTTTAATTTGTTGTGTAGTATAGTCTAATTAAAGATAGCCCGATAACTATATAGCCCGCTCTGAACATTCAAAGACAAGAAAGGAATTAATGTTTTCTTCATTCATATGTATGTATCTACCAGACAGTACTGTACCACCATCTATGGGTGAGAATATTATCTGTAGAAAAGGTAACGCCATCTAGTAAAGTAAACACAAACTAGTGCTGGTGGGAAATTCAAATAGATGGTCTACCGTTGTGTTTAACAAATTTCTTAAACTGTAAGCCTATGACACAAAAAAATCGCACATAATGATCTAAGTATATAGAAATCTCCGCAATTCAATCTTACATGCTATTACACTTGAACACGCGTTTTATTAGCAGCACTTACATAACCAATTTTTGCACTACATAGCTAACACTTGTAGAAAAGTCAATACAGTATGGGCTACAGTAGAACAAGCTTAATAACAGACCACACAAAATTGACCACTTAGAAAAATACGACTACGTAAAATACAAATATCAACATATATCCCACCCAAAATAACCCACTAAAAGTACAGCATCTTATAAAATGTCACGCATCACATTTTTCGAGCTACATCGTCCAATAGGAAAAAATCAGACTCGAATAAGGAAACACTGAAAACACATTCTTCAACAAACAACAACAACAACCCCACACAAAAAAAAATCGACTTTTTTCTCGCCTCGAATTTTCTCGCAATTTCACGCCATCGTACCAATGTGTGTTGGTACAGTGCAATTTTGCCAGGTGGCGTAAGGGGCGGGTGGGACGAAAATGGCGGCGCTTGGCTCACTGTGAAATCGGTAAATACAAGTTGGTACAAGAGCGGCATCAGTTGATTACAGGTGGTCGCCAATCGGACGTTCCCCGTTCTAAACACCGTCTTTAAGAAACTCAATCTGGACACGAAAAAATCTGGCCACGCGCCACTGCCCTAAAGCTAATAGCCAACCTCCCATGTTCCAATTTCCCATAAGCCAAAATTGAAGAAAAATTATTCCAAAAATTTCTATTTATGGGGGTATTGGTAAACCAAACAAAACTAACTCTTAATCAAATTTTTATACGTACATGAAAAAGTCCATATTTTAATTCGTTAATAACTCGTTCAACCACCTAATAATTTGGACCAAAACGTTTTAATGCTGACGTTGTCACCGGGAATCCGCTTTAGTTTCATATTTAATTTCCAAGACATTTCCAAATCGGATGGTGTTTTGATGTTGATATCATAATTAAACACCTCAGCCTAGAAATTTCCATCCAAATCGTGGAACGTTTAAAATCATTACTCGCTGTCGAAACGAGACTACCAAAGTGAAACCTCGCAGAACCACGGTTTTGGTGAAATGCTAATAAATTAACTCAGAGTGACTTAGGGATAGCCGTTGCCGAGTTGTCAGATTCAATCGAATTCAATCGTTTGCCTAGCTAAATAACGATGCGATCAAACAACGACCATCTAATCAATAAGCGCCTGATGGCAAATCCGAAATGTGCAGTGGGTCAATGGAAGCCATTAATAGTAGTCCAACCTCCACCACTAAACATTCCATTGTCTGCCTATCATTTATTCAAGCAGTGTGTAGTCCATTTGTAGACAGCCCTTATCCATCAATGACCTTTTCGATTAGGCCGATTCCCCTATTGGATGTTTAATAATCGATTTTTACCTTGTTCGATACAACCCACTTTTTTTTTGGTAAAAATTCTACAGAAAATGTCTTGTTTGGTAAGTTGCGCAATTCTTAGACCTTGTCTTGTATATACTCCCCAAGAAAAAGCAAACATGTTACTAATGGACTAAAATAGGTGTGATTGCGGTTGTAAAATAATAATATTTTTCTACCTTCGGAATCAGGTCGCACCATCTAGTAACTGTAATTGTATAGCACGTTTTCAGGTTCCACGCCATGAAATACTTTTAAATTTCCTAGAAAATAAAGTCACTAACGTTTTTCAATAGACGTACATCACGACGTCTATTAAAAGAATAAAATTACGCTTTATTCGGAACTAATGTGCGGTTATTTTGTTTTTCAATAAAAACAAACGTGCATATTGTAACCTTCTCATGTATATAAAAAAATAATAGTGTGAAATAGGCATTACGAAAAAATCGCCATTTGCTGAAATTCGGTGTAAAGTCAAGAAAAAAAAAAGGTTATCATTATAAACCATAATTTTTATTATGGTATACTTATAAAATAAAAATAAAAAAGATTACTGACTATTAATTCATAAATAGCCTACAGTAAGTATTATATTGGATAAAAAAGCCAAACATTAATTCCATTATATTGCACAATTTGATTTTCATTTCGACTTTACACACATTGAATGTGTTGCAATCTCAGTATTAATATTAGAAAACAATGTCGATAAAAAAATTTCACTATATTTAACAATTCTAATTTTATATGTACAGAGTGGACCGAAAAAAATTGTCATCAATTTTCAAAGAGCGATTTTTTATGCACCGCTTAAGCTAGAAGAAAACTAAAACTATTACATGAAATCATCGGAATCTAATATATATATATACAGTATATCACTATATAAACAATATATAATTCTGTGCTTTCATAATTTGGTCGCAATGGCCGCGCAAAAAAAAAAATTATCCTAAACAAAAAAGTTTTAAAACTATGATTTTACTGGTATTTGTGTCGTCTTTTTGTCGTGAACTTTCACGATGAATGATTACAACAGCAATTTTTTTTTTCAGATTTGGTGTGGAAATCAACATCAGAAAAGCTGAATGATATTTGTATCACAAATAATCCCCCCCTCCCTCCGTTTAAAACAATTTTTATACTTTTGCACTGTACCACTATATGCACCGAACTGTCCTTGTACTTGCAAATTTTACATTATTTTTTCTCGCGCAGTCATTGCGAGTAAACTATTGAAGCCATAACATAAAACCATATAACATTAGAAAGATAACTCGAAATGAACAGTTCGTGTAATACTTTTAGTTTTCGTCTGTATTAAGCGGTTCATGAAAAATCGCTCATTGAAACTTGGTGACAATGTTTTTGGTACACCCTGTATCTTTTATAGTTCATAAAAAAATTTGCAATGTATTCAATACTTATTTTGTAATGTGCGACTCGAATGTGTTGCTGACACTCCGAAACTTGCAAGTGCCAACAGCATTCCATCAGTATGACCTGAACTTTCTTATCAATTCCTCCATCTCTAATTTCTTGCACATTTCATTCCTTTGTGAAATGTCTTATCCACCACCACCACAACTAACACTAAAAATTCACTGAAAAAAAAAAACACAACCACACGACACAATAGACTACGGTTTTTTTTCCTCTGTCATTAAAAACTGCCTTTAACCACAGGTTATAGCCAAACGAGCACGCGCATCTTTTGTAGTCGGTCCTATAAATACGTTCTTTATAACGTTACTTTTTTTTTCATATATACATCAACCGACTTAAATTACAGGGTGGACCAACGACAACCTCCCAAACGACAGCTTTTCTACTTCTCCACATACAAACTGACGCGCGACAATGGGTGGAGAAGCAGTTGCAAGTTTACCGAAATTATTCTTTTCGCAGGGCGGATACCTGACCCAATCTAGGACGATCAAAACTTGTCTCGATTTTTTTTTCCCCCTTCAGATATCATTATAATTTTTGGCCAATTTGTCTCCCACCCACACTTCCAACCTCCTATATCACTCTTTGTCTGTGTATACTGTTGTATACTGTATAAAATGTTATGTATCTGTGTGTAAGAAGACCTCGATTTATGCGAGTTACGTATATCCGATTTTGTTAGAAAAAAATTTCATGCGAATTTTTACACACGCGATTTTTCGCACCGCGTATATACAGGGTGATTCTCGCTGCAAAGCTATGGAAGAATGTGTGGATTTCCCTAGCGAGTGAATCACCCTATATACTGCAGATGTGGTCTACAACTAATATCACCCAACAGTTAATTTTAGTGAATTTATTTTGAACCACAGATCAAAGATATCAGTCATGTAACTGGTAGTTACAAAGTATGTATCAAATCAATATATACATACAGTGAAACTCTTGTTATTAATAATCAAGGATAATGTTATCAATCGACAATTGTTATCATAACCAGTCGGTTCCAAAACACTGTTCAATGTGTTTTATCCGTTGTTTAAATGTTATCAGCCGGTTATTGTAATCAAACAACACTTGTTTCAAAGTGATCGTAATAAACCGAATTCCACTGTACCTCCAATTATATACTTCAACCATTTGTTTTACACATAAGACAAATTGGTACTCCACCCGTTAGTTGAAGAGGTGAATTCGAAATATAGCCCTATAATAAACTAAGAATTAAGTAAAAAAAATAAATAAGACGCAATTTTGAGATCACGTTCATCTGATAAATTTCATCGATACAACAGAATATTTCCTAAAGCACAATTCTTATCATTTACTCGAACCCACAGACAGTGTGGGTTGAAAAGGACCGTCATCATTGACAATTTGTTTTGCACACAACCACAAAGACAAATTGTTACTCCACCCGTTAGATATAAGTCGAAGGGGAGAGAAAAAGACAAAATGATATAATAAAAGGAACCGTTTACGGTTCGGTAGGAGAAATGTACGCGTGTCTGTGATCGCCTACTGCAAGTGGAACCACACCTAAAGTGTGTGTGTGTGTCCCTCTCACATACACATATACAAGCACCACTCACACCTGTTGGGGTCGCGGTCAAGGGGCGCACCACCTGATGATGAATGCTCCATTGTCAGCAACTCGTCCGCGGATCGTCTCTAGGACACGCCCCCTTGCCACTCGTGGAGGCGGATTGCTATTGGGCGAAGTCAGTGAAAAAATAAACGACTAACAAAAAAATAAGAGCGTGGCATTGTGTTGCTATGATAATATGAACACCAAAAATCGTGACATTTGGTGTGGTGCCATCATTTAGTTGTTTTATTGTTGGGTTCCGCGAGGTGAACTTAAAAGATGAGTTCTACTTGTTGCACCCCATACAAAAATCTTCAAAAAAAAAAGAAGAAAAGGGAAGTGCTGAGGTTCTCCACCTAGAAAATCAACGTTCTCTAAAATAAAATTAGAGATATCAATCTCTTATAATTTACACCCATCTTTCATGAAACCTTCACAAAAGCTGCAAGTAACGTCAAAAAACCACTGTGACTTTATATATATACAGGGTGAGGCAGTTGTTTTCAGAATCGCTCGGTTTCTTGAAACATGTTATTGTCGGTTAGTTCCAACTGAATGTTCAAACTTTGTGTAGACATTTGGAGAAAAAAATAATGAACTTATACGTTTTGTTCTATTCTATACAATTTCATTACATTCTAAAAGACATAACTTATAATGGGAAATGTTGCCCAACAATGTAACCTCAATAACGTTGTAAACTCACACATCTACCAGCATAAATTAGAGCGGAACTCAGTTTAGGAATCGACACAACAAGTGATAAACAAGAATAGTAGACGTAATCCGTTATAGTTACGTTAATTATTTTAGTCAGGTGAGGCATTTTGAAGAAGGAAAGACTCGCGAATGTGAGAAGCTAATGGGTTATGAATGTTTATCTTGTATATGCAAGATACTGAATCACTTATCTAAAATAGGCAAATTCAAGATACTGTATATCTCGAATAGGCAAATTCAAGATACTGTATATCTCGAATAGGCAAATTCCACATACTGTATATCTCGAATAATAGGCTAAATTCGAGATAACATCCGCGATTGTTGAGAATTCACCGTGGAAAGCACGGATTTTTCAGCTGGCGTAAAATACAATTTGCAAGCTATGGAAAGACGCTGTTCTGTAAATGGGAAAAAAAACACGAGATCGCGGTGTATCAAAGAAACGGAAAAGCTACGCACGAAATGAATCTGGTATAACACAGTTCTAAATGTTCCGAGATTGGACCAAACAGCCTTGAATAGATCAAGCGGGTTAAGAACGTGCGTTTTATAAGTTGTAGTGTGATTTTTTTTTTCCATCCTGCCGTGGGAGATACAGAGAATGGTGGTATATAGTATATAAATATAGCAGTGTTGTGCAACGTTCACTGTCGCCAGATGGCCAATTCGTTTCGACTCATGGAGCACGCTGGGCGGGTCGAGGAGGGGGTTTTGACAGGGTGCGAGCGAGAGATGGGATAGTGAGAGAGAGAGAGAACGAGGGGGATCAGATTTATTAGCACTGATCGTGGCCGGTGATAGGGGTGTTCGTTGTAAATCGGCCTCATCACCAAAGGCCGCTGGGTTAAGCGCCCTACTCGCGCATGATGGTGCCTCCACATTTCCTATCTCCTCCTCCAACTCCTCTTATCGGGTCTCTCGCTACTCTCTCTTCGCGACACTGTTTCATGTCGACTACTAACCAATGTCAAGCTCTTGTTCGACACACACACTATCGTGTGGAAGTCTCCCCCCCCCCTTTACGCAACTACACTCGTCATACGAGTTTCTTGTCAAACTATAATAAATTGACGGAATATATTAATACATGAAGTATAACTCTAGGTTATAACAATACACAGGCTACTATAATTCTTGTAATACATACAAGATTTTTGAAAAGAATTTAAATTGACGATTTCCTAATAATACCCAAATTTAACGTACTATTTTTCTTCATTTAATGAATTTATGGTCGATTCATATCGAGCGGCTTCCCAACTATACGAGTGTTATATTGATTTTTATAACAATGTTATAAATCGTGATTGATATTACAATGAAGTATACATACATAAGTGCCTTACTATAATACCAGTGTATTATGAAAATCTCTCATTGAGATGCGGAAAGTTCGGAACACGCTATATTTTTATTTATCGATTACGTTAAAATTTAATTTAAAAAATAATAATAATAAAACACGTACAA
>JAQIWH010007944.1:0-10814 GCA_034695005.1 Cryptops parisi | reverse complement strand
CCATATATATGATGAACAGGAGAGGTGACAGTACGCACCCTTGGCGGAGTCCAGCACCCACATCGAACGGCTTTGATTTACCCCCGCCTACCCGAACACAACTCTTGCTCTCAGTGTACAGGGACGAGATTGCCCCAACAAGTTGGTCATCCACCCTGTACTCCTTCAGCACCTACCACATCAGACCATGGTTAACCCGGTCCTAGGCCTTCTTCAGGTCCACAGACAAAATGTAGACTGGTTTGGCCACTTCCCAAGCTTTCTTGATAATCTATCTGCTGCAGGACAAAGAGCTGGTCGGTTGTTCCTCGACCTCTAAGAAATCCACACTGCTTGTCCTGTATCTAGTAATCAACAACTTCAGTAAGTCTGCTCTAGAGAACCTTGGCATAAGCTTTCCCAGGGAGGCTGAGGAAAGTGATACCCCGATAGTTGCAACACGCCCTCTGGTTACCTTTCTTGAAGATTGGAACCACCACTTCAGTATGCCAGTACAAAGGAACTCGTTCAGCCTGCCAGGCAACTCCGAAAACTCATGTCAACTAACGGGAGCCTCCGTCACCTAGAGCTTTAAGCATTTCTGGCCGAATTTCATCAATGCCAGCGGCTTTGCCTGGTTTAAGGTACTTTACAGCACCTCTCACCTCCGCCAGCAAAGGACTATTCTCCGCCCCAAAATGTAGCTCTAAGCTCTGATTACCATGCCTGAAAGGGTTGAGCAGCTCCTCAAAGTATTCCCTCCATCATTGGAGGATAGCCTGTTCACTGGTCAGGATATCACCCTGCTTGTCCTTAATAGACTTCACGGGAGTCACCTGGCCAGATTTGAGGCGGCGGATGGTTTACCAGAAAACTTGGGGAGTATTCCTGAAGTTGCCTTCCAGTGCCACACCGAAGTTCTCCCATGACTGAGCCTTAGCAGCTGCCACGGCTTGTTTTACGACCCTTTTAGTAAAACCGTAGAGTCGTCGAGAGTTAGAAGTTGGATTCCCAAGCGAGGCTTGGTAGACTTTCTTCTTCCCATTAACAAGTACTTGCAACTCCTTGGTCCACCAAGGAGTACATTGCCTGTCCGACCTCCCGCCAATGCGTTTCAAGCCACAATTTTCAGCCGCAGCACTGATGATTCCTGTTTTGAGTAGGCACCACTCAGTTTTCACGTCAGACTCAGTCGATGGAATTTGAGAAAATTTCAGGTCCATGCTGTCTGCAAAGTTCTTAGCTACAGTCCTGTCTTTCAACTTTTCCCACTTTATCCGAAAAGCCTTACGTCTTTGGGAGTGGGATTAGTTGCTTGTTGGATTTGCAGCCTGCAGACAAAAGGTGGTGATCAGTTGACAGCTCAGCTCCAGTTTTGACGCAAACATCCATCACGCGGGGCCTCAGGTCAGCTGATGCAATAAAGAAATCGATCAATGACCTCTGGCCACAAGACTCACGTTGCCATATTACAGTTCATTGTTGTATTATATATATATAGTAGCGTCAGCGTCAGATTCATAGTGCCGCGAGCGTTAGACCGACGACGGAAGCAAAACAAAGTGGAGGAGGCACAGGCGCCACCTGCGCTGATGGAGCCGGAGCTAGAAGATGCGATCTGCTGGTCAATAACGAAGGATCTCCTCCACCCCCTGGTGGTGCTTGCTCCTTGCCACCTAGGCATCCAATACAGTGCGAAACGATCATTTTCATGGTCCATTCTGCAATACAAAGCAAATTTAGCTCATATATCCCAGTAATGGAAAAGGTGTTCATAATTGATAGGCCGCTCAATGAAGTTTCCAAGTTAGTTTTTAATCACAATCAGAATCAAGTAATTTTTATAAAAATTAATATTTTGAGTATTACTAGTATTCCTGAAAGTAAGTAAATAGATTTTTATTTTTTCTCCTCAGTCAACTGTCTAAATTAACATTATTTATTTCCGTTGAAGGTTTAATTGTAGAATGTTATGGTTGGATTTTCTTTACACATTTCTTATAAATAAATTGAAAATACAAACATTTTTAATGAATTATTAAGCATATTGGTAAATTAGAAAATGTTAGCTGCAGCCCGATCGAAAACTACTGGTATGTAATATTGTGTAAACTCTTGTAACGCACGTTACTTCTTTCACATTGCCAAGTCTTTAAAACTGATTCTACACCAAATATAAAAACAGTGATTTTGACAATAAATTGGCACTGATAAAAAATGTATAATAAATGATTGAAGTGGTTTTAATCGATATGAATGTTAACAAAATTATAACAAGCTTACAGGGCTGGCTATTTTCTTTCTTTTTAATTCAGGATCCCCTTCATCCACCATCATGTCACGCTTTCTCTTAGAACGTGCTACATTTGCAGAACCTGAAGCTCTAGAGAACATTGACTGAACGAACAGGACAGCATTCGGATCGTCTGTGGAAGCTGCTTTCTGTTTGCTAAAAAATTCTTCTAGTGGATCAAGGTTGAATTTTTCTGACAGCACGTATTTAGCTCCGGCATTCAACAAAATGTTGCACGCAGCAACAAATGAATTGCAGGTAATGGTCAATCCAGCAAGAGTCTGGTGGGTCAATTGCATCAGTTGTCGCTCGAGCTTTGTGAAATTCCCTGGTCGCTGTGAAGATGCTAATTTCCACGAAGCGAAATATTGCAGGAAGTCATCAGATAACCATTTCAGCCGCTGGTCGTCAATGGATGTATACGGCATGAGGTTTTCATTTTTTTTCTCAATTCCTTCAGTTTTGTCTTTCACGTTCATGAAATCGGAAAAAAGGCCCATGAACCGAAGAAACGTGCACGTTCCCGCTGAATTGGGAATGTCCAATGATTCCAACGCATTGGCCATCGATATGCTCATGACCGGATTCACCATCTTCAACTTTTTGCACGAACACGAGTTCAAAAACACGTGCTCTTTTCTTATTTCTGGAAGCAATGCCTGTAGGCCATCTTGATTTGTGTTCCAAGCTTCAATGATGTGTTGCCAACTGATGACTTGCCCATCGTTCCATAGCTGTCTGGTTTTTTTATGTGCGTAAGAGTTAGCAAAGCAATTCCTAGCCGTGTTCAACAAATGGGGCACATCCGATATAAAAAAAATTGGTCGCAATTCAGCACTGAACGTGTTAATAGCAGACCATGCCACCTCATCGGCACCAATATCCGGCTGCTGCATTTTGAAAAACTTCCTGTTTTGTGCAGATCCATCGCACACAAAAGCAAGGACCTTCAAGCCAATTTTTTCTACTTTTTCGACTGCCTCCCACAGGATGCTGTGGAGTGAATCTGTACCGGAGTTAGGGAAAAATCCCAATGGCAACAAGATGTTGGTAGTCAATCCACGAACCATAAGCGCCAACATTTGCTTTATTGACTGCCGGCCATCGCGGCTACTTGCTGAATGATTATGCGATTCGTTACCAGTCTCGTCAAGATCGACGAATCCTATTAGGTCTCCAGTACTCGTGTTGAATACCAGATTTTCCTTGATGTGGATATCGGTATGCATAATGGAAACGTATGTTTGCCAGTCTTCTTTGCAAATTTGTTGGCGCTTCAGATCAAGTTCTTGAAGATAATCGATCTGGAAACCACGTCGTATTTTCACGCAATGCGAGTAGTCAAACAAGAGTCTTTTAGATGGGAGGGTTAAATATCCGCTTTCTCTTAAAATTTTGTACGCGGCAGGTGACGTAGCATAAATGGCCAAGCACCATTTGATTATAAGAGGGTCCCATCGCATAGCAGTTTTGGTTTTCACATCGCTCACTTTCAGTTGCTGCTTCCACAGCAAGGCTTGAAACTCGGAAAATTTCTTCATTATTGTGTCGGGAAGTGTGTTCATCACGCGTTCTAGTTCTTGGCCGAGCACTTCGTTGAGCTTATCTGTTTGTTTAGAAAGAATCTTTTCCATTTTTCTTTTCAACTTTTCAGTCAGCTTTTGCTCTTTCCTGTAAGCAGCCATCACATTTTCAATTTTTTTACTTTTCTGGGATGATGTTAGTGCATCGAAAGGAACTTTCGACGAAAGAGATTCAAACTTTTCGGATGGAGTTGCCAGTCGTTTCTTGTAGTCCGAAAGTCTCATCAACTTCCTGAGTTTAGCACATTCGCTACACCGTTGCTTCTTCTGCAAAACAAAAAGGCACCTGACTGATCTGACTGTCTGTGCATATTTAGACCCATCACCGGCAAGTTCTTGATAATCACTCTCTATATAACCATTTTTAGTTACAACTTCACTAATGTTTTCTTTATAAATGGCAAGACATTCGTCTTCAAAATTTCCGCAACAAACGACTGTAGAAGCCAATGCACTCACTGTGTTAAAAATGAACATTGCTTTAGCATCCATAGACTTGCATGAATTCAAAGACTTTGACTTCAGCCATGTTCTATCCACATCTGGCAATGGCTTGTTATGAACACATATAACCATGTTTTCATCACCATCAATACAAACTGATTTCAGAAGAAGAGGAATATTGGAATCACTGAGTTGACAAATAATGATACGGATATCCGTTTTTGCCAGAGTCCAGTGCACTGGGAACGATTTATTTTCTAATGCTGTATGTAGCTTCACAACAAAAGGAAGTTCCAATGTTTCTGCAGTCTGATTCACCTCTCCCATATCTTCAGATGTAGCACTCGATAGCACAATTTTCTAGATGCAATAATAATAAAATCATTAAAACGTAAGTTAAGGAACATGAAAAATGGCTTTGAACAGTAAGGTAACTAATATAATCGATTAATTATGAATATAATGGCTTCTATGCATACTTACATGTTGAATATCCTGTGTAGATGAAGCAAAACAAGATTCTTGCAGTCCACAACTAGTGGATGTATCACATGCAGCCTATGATTAATAATATGAATAGTTAATGATACCCTTGTTGATTTTCAGTGAACCTTTTTCCAACTAGTGGAACATTATTGTGTAAGGTTAAGGTATCTTACTTTTTTAATTTCAGGTGGAGAAATTTTGAGTCGTTTCTGGTGGATGAATTTCAATCGTTTCTGGCGGAATGGTTTCAGGGAATTCTGGCTCTATCTTAATGGTAGGTTGGACCTCATTCAGCACAGCAATGTTTTCATTCTAGTTAAAAAACATATACAGTAAGTAATTTAAACTATTTTAAGTTACCACCAATTTTTCCCCTAGTGTGAAGTGAGGCTGATGGTGGCCTGGTGGTTAAGGCAACCATGTCTGATGTGAGAAATGGTTGGGATGAAAAACAAAATTAACATCAATGCAAAATTCTTTGGTTTGTATCTCTGATCCAGTTTCCATAACAATACAAGTATAAATTAAACAGTACTGTATTAAACAAATAGCTAAGCATACCACTTACTCTCTATTGTTGCATCAATTTTTATTTCTGTTCCAGTGTTGAAAATAAATAAAAACAAACGTGAATTCTCACTAATGAGCCAATGACTACAACTTTCTAAATACTACTCATAATTTCCAATGTAACAATGCTAGGTCAATGAAAATACCACCATTGAAAAAAGCCTATGAAGATGCTATTATATCCAAAACTCAAAATTGTCATTATATTTCTATGGAACCATACGTTTGACACCCTGTATAATTTGAATTTGATAAGTGTAAAATCCAGAAATGATGAATCATCATAATTTCTGGATTTTACACTTATCACCATTTCTGGATTTTAAATTTATGCAATTCAAATTATACTTCGCAGATGTTGTTATAGAACAGGGCTGTCCAACTTCAGATGATCCGAGGGCCGCATTAAAACAAAACGTTAATCCAAGAGCCGCATTCAGAGTAATAAATGCATACAAAAATACTTGGAGTCATACCCATTAGGTTTGGCAACTTCATAGGCGTGCGCACAGGGTGTGCAGCCGCACACGCTAATGTAAAAAAATATCGTAATATGGTCAAAAAGATCGTAATATAAAAATAATATCGTATTACTTTTATTTTTGGTTTAACTTCATATCTTTACCATAAAACTTTCAAAGACTCTCTCCATCCTCAATAAACTACTTTTGGAGTAGTCTGCTGTCAGTGGCCAGGTGAAATACTTGATATTAAATATATCAATATGAAAACTGTCGATATAAAAATATTGATACATAAAATATCGATATTTTAAGTATCGATACTTTGGTGTGCACACCCTTAAGAAATATGCTGCGCACGCCTATGGCAACAGTTCTCAACAAAATGCCATGTTACTTAAACAAATCTGTATTGAAACACTAGCGAATAACATGGTAATATGGTGGCTGAGGACCACAAAAATATGTTCTGAGGGCCACAAAAATATGTTCTGAGGGCCACAAAAATATGTTCTGAGGGCCACATGCAGCCCGCGGGCCGTGCTTGGACAGTCCTGTTATAGAAAATAGAAATCAGCTATTTTTTTTCATTACTGTTTAATCTATGCTTATGTTAGGGAAACGAACACATACACAAACCAAAGAATTTTGTACTTTAAGATGTTATTTTGTTCTTCATTCTGATCATTAACAAGGATATTAAATCTGATGGTGGCAATTTAAAGCAATGCTAAATGATCAATTAGCAAAATGTAGCAAAATGATCAATTGTATCTTACTATTATATAACAGCGGATGTAATGGCATATAGCGGTTGTTGTGTTGTTCATTAGTGCGGGGAACTGTAAGGCCATATTACACGTGCAACTTCACTGCCATTTTTTCTTGCAACTTTACTTGCAACTCGCTAGTGCTGAAGTCATTTGTAGTTTTCTGGGCTGCGACTTTGAAGTTGCAAGCCTTCGTGGAGCTTCATCAATTCTGTGGTTGGTCCAGAGCGTTTGCAACTCCTGATCTAGCTTGCAACTTCAAGGTCTTAGCGAGCTGCAAGTGAAGTTGGAAGAAGATACGGCAGTGAAGTTGCACATGTAATATGGCCTTTAGGGTTACAAAGCTGAGAGTTGGCAGGGTGGGAGATTGTACCCTGGCCTGAAGAGGTGTGCAAAACCTTTGGTAACCGGATATTGTCATGAGGGAAGGTGTGACAATAGGGGACTTGCACATTTTTTAAAAACATTTTTATAATGAAGAAATATGTTAAATAGTATATTATCTGTATACAAGATTTTTTCTTAAAGTGATTTTTTAGAGCTTTTTAAACATAGTGCACCTTGTCGTCTGCTATAAATGCGATTCTCCATGCTGTAATGTCATTGGACGTGGATGACATATACAATAGGTTTCAGAAATCTGTTCTGGCAACTCAAACCAATGACAACACGTGGTATATTTGTTTCTCTATTAGTGAAACAATGATTTTTAGCCATATTATTTGTCAATATGTACCGTACTATACAGAATACAATTTAATGGCAATGAATGGATAGCTGACGGCACACTAGGAGGATACTCGCAGGACTGGTTGAAAGCCACTGGCCTAGCACTGTTTCCCAATTATATTTAGTGACGGAACACTTTTATACTTTGTACAATAAAACGGAACCCCTTCAATATTTGAATCATATATAAAAAAAAATGCGCCACAGGCGAAGCTTTTTCCAGATTGAAAGTCAAATACCTTTAAATTGAAAATACTGCATTGCTTAATATTTATTTATTTATTTATTTATTTATTTATTTATTTATACTTTTATTCAGTCTCAATGAGACACTAAAATTAGAATAAAAAAATATCAAAAGAAGAACAGTTTTGAATTTTCTTTTTTGTGTTTATAATTATTTTTATTTATTTTTTTGTTTTATTTTTTTGTATAAATTAAGCATATATCTTCAAATATATGCTTAATTTTATATTAGGTTACAGTACAAGTAGTGTTATTTGAGTCCCGGTAGCTCTGATCAGAGCGTCTAGGCATGCCCAACAGATATCTAATTCAATCTCCCAAGCTGGTGCGAGGCATTTTTGATTCTTACTTTTTATTCAAACATTTTATACTAGAAGTTACATGTTTCCAGGTAAAAGGGACTACACGTTTTGTGGCCCATGTAAATCTAATATCAAGTTGCTAATCACACAAGCTGTGCAGTAAAAGCGACCTGATCGATCCAATCAGTCCACCAGATATAATTGTGCCTACAGGGCAATTCCACGCGAAAAGGGACATAGACATTGAAATTTTAAAAGAAGAATTTCTGTAAGTTGCTATTTGACAGTAAGTGAAAAAAGGTCCATGAATTCAAATCTGGAGTCAGTTTTTAGTTAAAAAATTTCTGTGTTTAGGTATTAAACCAAATAATGGGGTACGGTTACAGTTACGGGATACGGTTACAGTTACGATTTTGGCCAAATTTCATCAATACACATAAAATCTCCAAAACGAATTACATTTTTTACGTAAAACCGACTGGGACCTAATTATATGTTGTTGGAGGACTACCTACAGGTAGAATTTAATCTCAAAATCTGCTAACTTTCCTTTTCTAATGGATACACGACCAGTACTCAATGACGCAGTAATTCCGTTACCATAAACATGTGATAGTTTCTCTGGTTCATTCAATTTTAATTATTTCCTTATTCTGTTTAATTTTCTCTAATGGCACCCAATGGAGACTAAATTCGTTATTTTAAAATAAATATTACTATAAAAAATGTTAAGTTTAAGTTTCATATGGTAACAGAATTACGGTAACGGAATTACTGGTTTGTAAAGGGGATTGCTGTGCTCCAAGTTTTGCTCATTATTTCACTGAAATGTCACCAAATATCAGCTCTGAATGCAGATCACTTTGCCACCAAAAGTTATATGTCAGGCACTTCCTGTTGGCAGTATCTGGTTAATAGAACTGCACATCTTTTCATCATGTAAGTAACTTTTACACTAACAGGCAATGTGATTGAAAATTTCAGTTCGTTTATTTGATGAATTGAAGTATTTTCTGACGGATCATCCAATCAATTCAAACAAAAGTACACAATGTGCAATATTACCCACATGAATAATAAAGTTAACTGGAATTTCTTTGCAACTGGGCATGGGAAAGGTGCAGTGGATGGCATTGGTGGTGAAGTAAAGAGAGCTGTTAGAATGGCTGTTATGTCTGGAGCATATGAGGTGCAGACTGGAACTGGACAAAGATGCTTGGGTGTTGGTAAAGTTACGTGGGCCAAAAAAAAGTATCAAGCACTTTGCTGGTAAAATAGTAAACCCTAGTAACCTATTAATGGTTAGCCCATACATATCTATAAAAAATTGAATAAAAAGTTTTGTAAATTCACAGAGTTTGGATTATTTCCAATCCGTGTGCAAAGCTGTGTCCATTTACTGTAATTCCGTTACCAGGACATATTAGGCCACCCCCTCCTTGGGGTTAACAATAAAAAACTCTAAATGATTTGAAAATTAGTAGTTCAACCCTAGCAATATTCCACACGAAACATTTTTTCATTATCTGCTATGACTAGCTTTCAGTCTGGTGTTGTTTTTTCATATAACTACCGAAATGTAATTCCGCTACCGTGGAATTGCCCTACAATATTATTAACTTTTAAAAATTTGTAAAAAAAAAAATAATATTCACTTAAATATTATACTGGCCAAACTAAAAGGACTCCCATAACCAGAGTTAAAGAACACCAAAGAGATGTCGAAAAACACAATTAAAACAATGCCATCACTCTCACGCACAAAAAACTCAAACATCGCATTAATTGGGACAATATCCAAATTCTACACGCCGAAAAAGATCAACATAAAAAACTCATTCTCAAAACAATAGAAATCAACATTACCAAGGTAAAATTATGAATACTTACAATAATTCAATAGATATCCCCGAAATTTGGAAGCCAATAATGGAAGAATGCAATGACCACTGCCCCAGAGCCATAAGAAAGAAAAAACTACACTGCCCACCATAAATTCTTGTATTCCCCCTCAAACCAATTGACTCCATACAACCAATTCTCCCCCTATTTCCTGTTAACCCCCAAATGCCTTCACACTCCTTACATCTTAAACCTTATTTTCATTTTCACCCCATTCACCACTCATTCGCTGAAGAAGGAAGCACAGTAGCTCCTCTACTAACGAACGAGTTACTTTCCGGACGGTCGTTCGTATCTTGAAATATTCGTAAGTTGCTAATCAACCATATCAATCATAACTTTGTCTTTGTTTTTATATATTGTTCCAACTGTGGAACGATTCATTTTGTAAGAGCGTGCTATGTTAACCATTTTTTCTCCAGCATCGAGTCTTTTAATAATCCCCACCTTCGTGTTCATTGAGATGGCATCACTCACAAGTGCCAACACTATTACAAACAACTGGGATGCTGCCGTTACAGTGCTGCGCAGGCGTTAGTAGCAACCAATTTCCGTACCAGGCGAAATTGATGTGCAGAACAAAATTTGATGTTGCGAAAAGGTGAATGAGAGCAAAACAAACAAAAAATATATTTACGATTGTGTTTGTTCGTATCTCTTAAAGTACGCAAGTCGAAAGTTCGTTAGTAGAGGAGCGCCTGTAAATCTTCCGAAACTGGTTCGAAAATGTAATAATTTTTTACTATTTTTAAAATAAAAATGGCTTGTACTGAAAAACAAACATTTTTCAGTGAAAATTTTCAATATTCACTTAGTTAAAAAAAAAGTTCGGCTTCCGCAGAACTCCATTTGGGAAAGGCCAGAGACAGTTGATCTAAAGAGACTCGACATGCGTCAGAAAAAACGTCATTTTAAACTTGGAATTAGGCAGTGCCTCAGGCATTCTTGTTAGATCACTGGACACTCGCGTTCAAATGTCGCTGCATTCGCATGTCCGTGTGACGTCATGGTTCACTCGGCCTTAGCGGATATTAAAACTTTTTGAAACC
>JAQIWH010007943.1:0-10814 GCA_034695005.1 Cryptops parisi | reverse complement strand
ATGTATACATTTACGCATTTCAATGATTTGGAGAAAATTAATTACATACTACCAAAGATATATAGCAGAAAGCTATATCTAATTACTGTTTAAAGCTCTACCACCAAAAATTTTAAAAATCGCATTATATTAAAAAACTATAATACATTTCACATATTAATAAGCACCTGTTTGTAAAGTATCAATATAATATAATTACACCATCTCAATTTTCCGGTATATTGTCAACTGCTCAATTTCAAGTCGACTCTAAAGCATCAGAGTAGTTGTCAAGTATTATAATGATCTGTTACGTAACAGTCCACTATGAAATTAAATCAACTGTACTACATGACAGCAGAGTGAAATTTCGGACCACGGATATGACACCTCAAATATATCTATACATTTAATTTACACAAAAGAAAAGTAACAGCACATATCCTAGTCTAGTCATATATTTTGCCACGGCAGTTAATGATCAATAAAAGTCATCTTCCGAATCAATACACGTCAAATGTTTTCGGATAAAAATGCTATATCAACACGGTGACATACATTTATTATAAAATATGTCATCGTTCTGTATTAATTAAGTCTTCGCGTGGTGACAATTTTCATACAAAATTTCCAAAACATCTCAGTCAACGATCCGTTCCATCAACAAAGAGACCCTTAGATACACACATCATACACGTGGAAAACGAAATGCCCAACTCCATTCATATCAAACCCACACCAAGAAACGTAAGGGAAGAAGAGTCCTAAAATAAACCACGGGTGACAGATGGATCGACTCATTGTTTCATAGCAGCCCTTTCGTCTTCCTCCTAGGACCTCATTTGGTGCTCGAGGCAACTTAAGCCCACAACCGCCAAGCTCAGGTTTCAACAGCTCCACTAAGCTTTAGGGCCAAGCCTCAGGTAGCCACAGGGGAGTGATCAGCATGCGAGTCTTAAATTAGGTCCCTTAATCAAAAGAAAGCTCCTCACCAAACCCCTTGATACTTCACACCAAATCAAGAATCTTCCCAAACACAATCTGGTGGTTTTCAAAAGAACAACAAAAAACCACTGCACTCTTGTGTCTATACATAAAGTCTGCTACAACTACAATATCAAGGTTTCGTTGCAACTCGCCTTAACGCTATACAAGTGTATTTATTTATTTACAATTTTATTCGTGTCCTAGAGACAGCAATTCAAAAAAAATAAATAAATACAGACAATAAACATCACAATAATTTCAAAATTTGTTACTATGTAGTATATGATTTACCACTTTTTGTTAAAATGTGAACACTGCTTTTTACAATTGAAATTAGTACCAACCAGTACAATTTTTCTTAAATAAAAAGGTTGGTTCGGATATTTGCACGTAACACATAAAAAGCATTTGAAAAACCAACCTACGCGTTAGTTGGTTTTCAAATGCTTTTATGTTTATTCAAGTGCTCGCCATTATTCAACATCTCGTTATTCACGTCCACTCCTAATACTGCATCGATGAAATAGATATCAATTTGCATGGCATTCTTGTACGCTTTATATTAGCTTCACTTGTGACTTTGTGAGTCCGTGAGTGAGTGAGCTAAGAACTGAACGTATACTGCCAAGTGCCATCTATTCAAGTTAATGTACTGTATAGTCCAATGAACCAAAAATTGCATAAAGTCGAACCGCATAAATCAAAAACCGCAGAAGTCTAATACAACAAAAATTGCGCAAATCGAATCGAAAATTACAGAAAACGAAAATAAAATTTACTCAAAACTCGCATAAATCGAATATCACACTACTCAAAGATCGCATTAATCTAGATTCGCATAAATCTATATTCGCGCATATTCTTAAAAAGCAATTTTATGTACTGGTTCATTATGTTAAGTACACTTTTTATGTACCTATTACAAGTAGACTTATAGAGTCATAGATTCACGCATGCAAGATCCGTATAAACTTATTAGGTACTTCTCCGTTAACTGGGATTGCCGCTGGTGGCGTTAGTAGATAGTTGTTGCACTCGTTGTTGCTACTTGCTTCTTTTATTATTTTTTAACTTGCCTAACCTGGTAACTATGGGTATAAATTCCAGTTTAGGTTAGTTTAAAATAATAATAGACGCAATTGGTAACACGTTGAGTGATACGATGGCCGTAGCCACTAACAATCCCTGGTTACTGAAAAGCACCGCTTATTATATTTTTTTATATTGCCCCCCCCCGCCCATTGTAGGTTTTTGTTTTCCATTTTTATATGCAATTTTCTATTCATACAAAGTTTTATAAATAAAATGTAAATTAAAATGTAAATTTTGGTATAAATTGGATTCCTACTGTATACAGAGATCCTAGCCCAGTTACCAAGGTTTCGTGCAACTCATTCTGCCGTTTCAAATAAATAACATAAATAACACATAAAACGTCATTTAAAACATCAGCAAAAAAATCGTTTCGTTATTTTTTATGCCTACTCATAATACTGCTTCAACAAACTAGATATCAATTTACATATCACTTTTTTTTCTTCTTCTAATTCAGACTATATGTTTATACCATGCATATAAACTTTTATTTAATAATAAAAAGAAAAGAAAAAAATAATATTAACGATTATTGGAGACGAAGGGAGAGGAAAAATGTCTATCGATTCTATACCACAGCGCATGCGCTGATTCGACCCACGTGCTCGGTGATCTTTCACCTGATAAGTTGGCGCGAACAAACCGGGGGTTAAACGTGAATTTATTAAATATTGATGAAGGCTAATTTGTCACGTGAACGCAGTTTTTTTTTATATTATATATATATATATACTACACATAGTTTTTTGGCTTGCACTAATATACTATTCCATCTCCCTCTCGTTGACTTTTTTTTTCATTTTGCTCCCCTCAAATGTCGGATGATTAACCCGCAATCAACCGAGAGGAAGTTTATTTCTCATTTCACGTGCATTCGAGTGAAATTATACTCCACCAATACCAGATGAAAAAAAACAAAACACAAGTGTATACAATTATTATTTATCGTATTATCATTTTTTTTTGTTTTTGTAACCAGTTTAATTTTTTGTTCAATATGTTTTTTTCTTCTATTCGGATATGTTTATGCTATAAACACACTGCTACGTTACCATACGAATAATTTCAGCTGGATGATACAGGTTGAGATGGGCTACTTTGTTATATAATTTAATATTTATCGATGGTAAGCAGACACGAACACTGTTATTATTCAGTAATGAGAGAAGGCAAAAAAAACATATATATATATATATATATATATATATATATATATATATAAAATTCGGAGTTTTTACTATTACTTGACCACGACAGAAAATCGAAATAAAACATATTAGATACTAATAGAAATCAAAACGACATTACAAAAATTACACAGAAAAACGCCAAATAAAAAAAAATGACAAAACGTACACATTTTCATTGAATAAATATATACTGTATATATATATATATAAATAAAAGAAAAATGCATTCGATTTTTTTCTAACGATTGTAAGCATTCAGAACAAATTTATCGGTTTATTAGTTTCTGGTAACTGAATATGCATTATCATTTGTTAAAGAACACCAATGTTAAGTAGTTACAATGTTACCAAACAGTAAAACCTTAAAATCAACTGTACATTCACGATCTTGAAATGTCAACTCTTTAACAGTAAACATATTTTATACCTCATCAACGGAACGACGTATATAGTGTACATACACTGTGTCCTTCTTTATTCCATTGAAGTGTGAAAATTTAAATGAATAAATATATGTACACATGCGATAAAGTTATTATTTATTTTATTTATTTACAAATTTCACATCCCAAGGGGATAAAGTACAACTAGAAAGAGAAAAAATAACAAAAATAATAATTATAGATATGATTGGTCATATACAAAATATGTTACCGTAATTTCTGGTGTATTAATCGCGTCATTAAGTGGAATTATATCCAGTGCCCAATAAAGTTCGTGTGGTTTCAAAAACAAAATAACCTCTCTGGTTGGAAAAGATAATTGTGATTAAAAAAGACATCGATTTTATTGATTATACTTAATATATAGTATAATAATTCAGTTCAGTTTACTCAGATACATTTTATTCTGTCTTCTATTCTTCCCATTATCCCTTCCAAGATTTCAATTTACTAAAAATTTTCGATAAAGAATTGTATACTTAATTACTTTTGATGCAGTGAAAGCCCTTCAAATCCTTTGCTACCTGTTTTGTTTCCCTGTTTATTCTGTGTGAATTTATTCTATTAATCTTATCGGATTACAATAAAAAAATAAATATACAAAAAATTCTTGCAATTAGGTTTTGTAATTATGATTATTTTGAGACATGTAACATTTGTAGTAATATTGTAAACTATTATCAAGTACACGTAAAAATAAACAACAAACAAGTACCAACAAAAACTGTAAAATACATTTTCATTGATGATTTTACTTATTACCGTGAGTGACATACACTTTCCTCAAGTGTCTTATTAATTGAATGGCCTAGGCCTGGTGTTAAGTGAAAATTTACAATTTCAAGGAAAACGCGTTTAAAAGATCTGAACTTGTTTTGCTGTCTATGCTATGGGCTACTTCACACTTCTTGCATTGATAACTTTGCACATACTGTTGTTTTGATGAGAATTATGCATTAGAAAGGCAGAATTCCACCTAATGTATATTGCGGAACTATAATCGAAATATGTTCAGAAGTATACCAGAAGAACATTTGAAAATTCTTCAGGTCATTTTTGATAAATGAAAAAAATGTTACTCAACATTTACCAAGCCCTTCAATTGTTAAAAATTTTCTACAAAGCATTTGAAACGTATACTCACGACTCAGTACTTTCAAAGAGCTCTTTGAAAACCAACCATCCATCACTATGACGTGGCGTTTCGCCATCAAGAATAGTATTTCGAGCATCGCGATTGGTTGACGAAAGTTAGGCGCGAATTTTAACAACAAAACAATTCATATTGACAAAAACAATGGACTCCAAAATCAAAATTTACATGTTAGTAAAAGCATCTTTATCGACGTATTATAATAAATTAACGTCAAGTTTTTCAATATTTCTGTTGAAATATCAAAATACAAATCGTTCTCATTCAACTACCACTTTTCCTATACAATCGTGATAATCTTTCCAAAACATTATGCCTTCCAGAAAACAACAACAACAAAAAACCACTGTCACCCATCTTCCCTAAATCAACCGTAACAAAACAGTGGAAAAGATTATTCTCATTCAGGTTGTCTGCTACGCAGCAAACCAAGTTATTAGAGTGTGCTTCAGGGGAAAAGACACAACCTCATTGCTTTTCACCCATCGCGAGGTCATCATCAAACTATCTTTTTTCCCCTCTTTCTTTATCCCCACTCATCGTCATTGTTTGTTTCACTCTACTACCATCTCATTCTTCCCCCACTATCCTCTTCCACCCACACCAAAGCTCTCTCTCTGGAACTAACCCCTCGGTCGAGGAAGACTCCAATCAACGGTGTAACAAGCAGCAACTGGCGATGATAATTCGGGCAATCGGTTGGAATCGACTTCTCAACGCCACTAAATCGCCAACAACAACCTCATAAAGTCCACTATCATCTAAGGTATTCGCCAAATAGCGTCAAAGGTAAGACACCAATGCTTTTTCGTTTATATACTCAATAACTCTTTTTTATTACGTTAAATAAAAACAAGTACATTAAAGATGCTATTTAGACATGCTTTTTATACAGGGTAGTCTAAAATTTTGTTTACGGTAATTATCTCCGGAAGTATATATTAGTGGGTGATAAAGTTGTTATGCTAAAAGTGAAGCCACATCCAATGACGCTAACGGGAATGACCTTAGCCCTTGCGTTCAAGGTTTATTCAAATTGTAACTTTTGAACCGTACGAGTTGCTACTTAAAAGTGAATTGCAAAGTTTTAGCAACAAACAAAACTAACCGAATACATCAAACAAAAATACATCAACGCGATAGCTGCAGAACTTCAAAAGTTATGACCGAAATTAGATCAGCATTGCAAAGAAGTGAACGACATTGCAGAGAAGCAAATAGGGCGGCTATTAAATGCTTACTGTGTGAAAGCAGAGAAACGAGACCAAGGGCAACGACCGGTAAGCGAATACTGTACATCCCTGTTAGTACAAAAATAGTTCAGATGTTTAATACGTACAGTACTGGTACTTTACTACAGGTTAGACCTTACTAATCCGAAAAACTTGGGGAAATGTTTTTGCCGGATTAGTTGATTTTTCGAACCAGTGAAGCTTAGGTAAAAATGGCAAAATAAACTAAATTTAAAAAAAATATATTAAAAAGTAAATATCCATTGTTACTTTTACTGCAAATTTAGCAATTGTGAACCAGAAATTATTCACCGCTCATTAAAAAATTATGAACCAATGTATTCACTAAAAGTTGTACTTTTAAGGAATTTTACTGTAAAATTCAATTTCCGAACCATCGAAACTGGTCCGCATTAGTGAAGTGAAATCTGTATTAGCATAAACAAAGTACCATTTATACTCGGGGATCAGCGTCAAAATACGCCATTTGTAGTACATTGAGTGAAACACGTGTGGGTAAGTAGCATAATTTTGAGAGAAATGTTGTCTTTACGACACATAGCTGACTAATTTATGTGCTTAAGTTTGTCTTTACTTATGTACGATATTGCAGTTTAAAAAAAACAGAAAACCAATACACAAATATGTAAAACAGCCATTGAATTAATAAACTAAACAAGACAAAGGCCGCATGAACTTTCATACGACGTACTCATCAACAGGCGGTAAAGAATAGTTACCCGTGCTCTTACCGGAGCTCGGTTTCTTTTTTGCAATGTTGTTCGCTTCTCTGCAATATTATTCGCTTTTTTGCAATGCTTATCTTATTTCAGCCATAATTTTTGACCTGGAACTAGTATTGTGATTCCGTTTGGTGTGCAAAACGTCGGTAGTTCGTTGGATTTCTGCACTTCATCAGTATAAGGTACCCATAAAATTTTTTTATTCTTTTCCTTATTGTTTTTTCTTTTATTATGCTATTCAGGGTGCAGAATTTGAAATTTCACATTAAATTCACATTGAAAATATCGAAGTGAATCATATTGAAAATAGCCAAGTGTTAGTTTATGTTTATGTTTGTATTTTTATTTTTGATTCGACAGTCCATTATGACCAAAATACATGTTAGCAAAAACAAAACCTGAGGAAACAGTAACAGTGAATTTTCCGATACACGCCGTTGTTATTGCGGACGAGACCAAAATTTTCTTTACGAATCCTGGTGGTTATGTATTTTGTTGTTCGCTAAGGGAGGTATTATTTCAATCAATTAACTCGTAATTTGGCATGTTGGCATTACCCATTCCCAGTTGGGTTTTATCGTGAACTAGCTGTATACCCGTCAATACTGACGAGTGCTAAGATTGTTATAGTCCTCATTGTTGTATTATCGTATTTTTTCGAATATGAGACGCATTCGAATATAAATCACAACTTTTAGAAGTTTGAGTAAAAAATAAATTATATAGGACGCACCCGATTATAAGACGTGTAATACGTGTTTTACGCTTAAGCAACAGCTTACTGAACAACGAAACGTGAGCTGTTATTGGCTTTAATGTACTGTATTTTGTAATAAAGACACTGGAGGATACTGAAGACCCCAAATGACACACATTCATATATTGTTATACTTTACCGGTAATACACAGTAATAAATAATGATATTGATAGCAACCTTTTACTAACAAAGAGCGTTATATTCACTCATACACATTGAAAAAACTGGAAAAGTAGACGCAGTAAAAAATAAATTCCCAGTTAAGCTATCGTGAATGTCATAATGTTTATTGGAACGCCGACAAATCCGTTTTTTTCGAAACAATTTTCATAGTAACAAAAAGCAACACATTATGTTCCAAAATTAAATTCTATTAAATTCAATATAACCAAACTAATAAATAGCACGATGTGATTTAGTTTTCAAAAACACAAACCCCAACCTAAACTTTAAATTTCACATTAACAAACTTAATTTTATATTTTTTTCTGTATGAACGTTTTTCACATACACACAAACAATCTTTGAAAAAAAAAAACAGATTATAAGAAAATTCTTGCAAAAACAATCCCACCAGCACTTAAAATTTTAAATTTAATTCCAACAAATCTTATAAAATAAACTATTTCGAGAAAAAATGCTTACTTTCAATGATTTTATTCAAAACATTTTCTTCAATCCTATAAACTCGAAAACTCGTCCTGTGACTACTTTGGAAATAATTACAAACATAATGAATACCAACAGCAATTGTATGTATTTTATTATAGGTTAAATAAAGATATCAATATACTGAAGTGTTCACGGTAAAATAACATAATTGAAGGAACTGGTGTAAAAGGGTTTTAAGTAACATTTCAATCTCCAAAAATGGCTAAGAATTTTTTCAATGTGTTAGATACAATTTTATCTTCCTGACGCATACTTTTCAGCAAAATAACAATGTGTGCAAAGTTATTAATGCAATACGTGTAAAGTGGCCCATAAACAGCGAGGCAAGTTCAAATTTTTAAATGCGTTTTCCTCGAAATTGTAAAAATGTTACACTTAACACCCTTTTAAACCGGACCCTTCGATTATTTTTCAATTACACATGATTAGACTACGCTTCTTAAAAATCGTAATTCTTGTCATATAAATTGAGGAGTTGGGTGAAAAAAGGGCGTAATTCCACTTACGTCGTTATTCTTAAAACTGCATATATTGAATCGTTTTACACCAGTCATGGGTTGAAAATATTTTGCACTTTCGGACTTTGTGAAGCAAGAATGTGGAAAGCGACTATTGTTAATCTGAAATTATATGTGATTTCTTTCTTTTTGTCGCTTCACTTCCTGGCTGTTTCACTCGCTCGTTTCACTTCTAAAACAATGAAAAAGATATTGATCTTTCGAAAAACTGCGTAAATGCATTTATAAATCAACACGATATTTGGAATAACGGCGTAATTTCATTTTTAAATTAGCCTGTAACTTGAGCCTAATCCACTTAAATTAACAGATTTATTTGTAAAACCTGTTCATTTTCCTTGTATAAAATATACAGTTGACAGTAAATTTTTTAATCTTAAATTTGAAGTTGCCAGAATTTTTTGTCGTTTCTCGCAAAACTAAATTTTTGGAGTTATGTCGTTATTCCACCCAACTCAATTTATTAACATTTCAGATTTTGTCTTTTTCGTCAGAAGTACAATACTGTAACAGTGAAGGTAAAAAATATTAATTTTCAAAAATTATAATTTTCGACAAGTATAATTTCAAATGCTAACAAAATTAGCGCTTCACCCTTAAATGAAAGGTATTATCAGCAGTTGAACTCAATACACACTCTTTATAGTTCCTCAGTCTTTCAAATCCCCATCCATACCTACAGTATTTGGTATCGCTCTTTCAACACACGCACACAATATAATATACATTCCCTCTCGCCACCCATTTGTGTGTTGTTGTTGGGTGTGCTACCAACAACCCCCACTTCCAAACCCTAGCACTCGGATTCAACATATGCGTCGTCTGTAGGAAACAGTTGGGCGCAGAGTGCGCAATTCCCACACTTTCAGTTTGCGCGCGCGCGAGAGAGAGAGAGAGAAAGAGAGAGAAAGACAAGGTTCCCTTCCTCTCTCTCTCTCTTTCCTTTTTCTTTCTCTCTTTCCCAATCGCCAATCCGATTTCAGGGGAGAGGATCTTAGTCGGCACCCGAGTTTGAGTAAAACCACTTTGCGGTGAAGTTTGTTAGGATGCAATCCAATTAATCCGGCGCATGAAAAGACCACAGCTTCCCTCCCACGCGCACACTTTCCCTCACCAGCGCGACACTCTTTTCTGCTTCATGGTGATTTTGCGCCACGACACTCGGCAACCCTACCTTCACCTGAGCGTGGCAGGAAAAACAAATCACTAACAACTCTTTACAACCAACAAAAAATTATGATTATTCAAGACGGGTGTTTTGTTTGTGAATTAGTATTTACCGTTACAATGCCAAAAAAAAAAAATATTATGCTATTTTTTATAAAACATCTTAGTTAAAGTCAAATCTGTAAGCGTGAAATGCCTTATTAGTGACTTAATAAAAGGTATGTCACACTTACAAGTAAACAGATTTCACACTGTTTTTTAAAATAGCGATTTTTTTGTGGAATTATAACAGTAAATACTTATAAACTTAGACTTAGACTTATAAAAAAAAGTCTCGAATAATCAAACTATAGTATTAAATAGTTAATGAAGTATTTATATGTTTCTCTAAAAATGACAGAAAAATCACGACCAAAGACTTTTCATACGTTTAATGATAAGTGATAGCACGTGAGTCATTAATCATAAATAATGTTGTCAATTGGTTATTATCAATCGGTCCCAAGACACTGTTTAATGTTTTATATCCATAGTCTTGTTTATTTTATTTTGGAAATTTTACATCCCAAAAGGGATACAGTACAAAAAAAAGGTATTTACATACCATGCAAGTTATGCTTTTGAATCCTTGATATTGCTTTTGAAGTCGTTTAATGTTATCAACCGGCTATTGTTTCGCACTTTAACAGAAACGGACATTGAGTTCAAATGTTGAGTTGATATATCTTTTTAAATTATTGGTGATAACGTTTGATATAATTCGTAATTATAATAATTATTACAGCATATTAATTAAACCCACACCTTATAGCCTATTACAAAAAAAAAATAATCATAAAAAAAAGATTTCGTTTTTTTTGCTTGTTTTTTATTTTTG
>JAQIWH010007942.1:0-10816 GCA_034695005.1 Cryptops parisi | reverse complement strand
CCTTATAATAAGAAAAACATAATTACAAAAAAACAGGAATGACAACAACAACAAAACAAAAGGGGGGTTGAACCAAAGAAAAGAAGAAAGAAAGCACCGTCGTCTAAAAGTAGATTTTAAATAATAGTAAAGTGTAAAGAAAAGAAGAATCGGAAAATTCATCCCCACTCCTCGATTAAAAAAAATAAAATCAAACAACTTTTTATAAGGGTCAACGAACCTCTTCCCAATGACCACGCCTCGCACCTGTACCCATCCCCCTGTCGGGGGGTCCACGGACAAATCACCTCCCATCACCACGTCATCATCACCAACCCTCCTCTTTTCTTACCCCCTCCTATAAAAAAAAAGAAAAAATCCACATTCCTCAATGTCATTTCCTTACTAACCACCACCCCCGCACACACAACCCGATGACGACACTTTCAACTCACTCACCTGTCCGCAGGTGACGACCCTCATTCCCTTTCTTCGCTTGTGATGATGATGGGACCTTGTTGGTGGGAGATGATGTTGCTTCAGAGTAGCAACAAACGTTTGATGGGTAATGTGTGTTGGTGTGTGTGTTAGTGTTGTGTATGTGTGTGTTGTGTGCGTGTGTGCATGTGTGTGTGTATGTGTGTGTGTGTGTGTGTGTGTTGGCGCACCCTGTCGGCTGTTGGTGGTGGTTGCCGCCTACGCACGCACCTAGTGGGTGTCGGTGAGGTTTGGTTGTGTGCTGTGTCTGGTGCTTGCTGCGTTTTCTGCTCGTGTTGTTCGCTTTGCCGCCTATCGCGCATGGCATTACGGGCATGACAACACGCGGCGCACAGTTGCGCGCATCGCCAACACGACAACGCCGCTCGTGGTGGTAAATACACGCCCTCCTCCCTACGATTCCTCAACCCTTTTTTTCTTCCTCTTCCTTAGCTCAACCCCCTTCTTCTACCTCAGCCATTTACAAAACAACAACAACAATAACAACAACCAATACAACCAAAACCAAAAACGATGACATTTTTTGCGAAAAAACGGGTTGTTAAATTAAACATAAATATTTGTGTGTGGTATCCGTATAAAACATAATTCGTAAAGGTGTATGATGTAGGTAACATCAATGCTTGACCTTTACCTATCTATTCTCCGATCTTCGCAGCCTTTTTTCCTCTCACTAAAGTCAACACCCCCCCTTCTTTCCTTTTTTTACCTCAACCATTTACAAAACAACAACAACAACAACAACAACAAAAATAACAACACTATCAAAAACCCAAAAAATTAACACCGGTGCCATCTTTCACTAAAAAACCGTCTAAAACACAATAACTCATTCACAAGAGTATTTAAAATGTTTATTTTTCATATCTATTCTCTAACCTTCTAATTATCGCAATACAAACATAAAAATTGCACTTTAAAATGCATAAAAAATATCAATGCACGTCATTGTGTGTATGTTGTTAATTGACCTTCTAATGTGATATCCGTATGAAACGTAATTCGCAAATGTATTTAACCATCATTTACTTTCTTTTTATGTTCTTCTGGTCTTCTCAACCCTTTGGACTCTGTCAGTTTTACCTCCGTCAGTTTACAAAACAACAACAACAACAACAACAACCAATACTACAAAAACCATCAACGATGTCATTTTCAACTGACAAATGGATAAGGCACAGAAGGGTTTTTTTCCTGTTTGCTGGCTAATCCTATGAGAAATTATACCAAAGCCTGATAAGAATAAAATGTCAACTTTTGGGTGACCAAAAAATCAGAATAGATGTTGGTACAGAAAAAGATCATCTTAACAAAGCAATTAAAGCAAAAACAAACTAATTGTGATATCCGTATGAAATATAATTCGTAAAAAGTAGTTAGCATTAACGTAAAGTAGTCAACGTTGCATTACGCAACAAGTATAATGAAAATAGCTCTCTAAAATGTATCGAACGTTCCATATACCTTTAACCTTTTTTTTCTATTATTCTTCTTCTTAATTAACTGTTTAATTTGTCATGATTCAATATTGTGAAAAAACAAACGATGCATCACAAACCCAATTAATGATGACACTTTTTAACATTTGGTTTGGTTCCAAATAACAACACCAACAACCCAAACAGAAACATGAAAATCACACTTCAAAATGTAGCGAGCTTTTTATATGTTTTAAAATATTTTTTGTTTGTCTTGCTAATTAACCATCTAACTTGTATAATGAAACAACGAACAACGCATCACAACTCAATAAGGATAACGAGGGTTTTTAACAAACTGGTTCCAACTAATAACTCACCATGTAAATTAAGGGGTTTCAAACAACGACAAAACAATTGAATTTGTAATGCTCATAAAAATAGTTGGGAAAATGCACACTTATTAATCTTAATAATACAAAACAATCTTAATAAATAAAATAACAAAATATAGTTCAACTACAATTAGATTAACTTGTAACATGCTCAATCAGCTATATACCTCAACCTTGCAACATTCGATACTACAAAACCTATTAACAACTCAACTCACGTTTCTTAGCCTCGGGGGGTCATAAACATAAACTACAATCAAAAGGCTTTCCCATTTATATTTACTTTTTCAAACAAAAAACAAGAATGCAAATCAACATAAGGTGTCGAGAAAAGTTCAAAAGAATGGAAAAGAGGAAAATGTCATCGTCGGAGAGATTTCAATTTATTTAAGGTTACTCCGAGTCAACTGTTTCAAATCTACAAGTCGGAAGCAATAGAACTGTTAAGACACCATAAAATTTTCATCGTTATGTGACACTAAAGTTAAACCGAGAGGTACCATCAATTCTAAAACCCTTAAAAATGGCCAACTAAAAACATATTTTCATTGAGTATTTCAACCTTTACTATTTTCAGTACTTACACTATGATATTTCCGATATTTCTGTATCCAAGAAATTATATTGTATTTATGTTCAGGAAATTTGTACATAACGATGCGTCATAAACATACTGATTATAGGAAATTTTTTTTTTTTCGCTAATAAGTAACGAGAGAAATCCTCACAGGTGCTCGTTATACGAGAAATATTTCTTCATTTTGTGTTTTCTTGGTGGTTGTACATGAGTGAGTGAACGCTCAAGTTTCACCAATTCATGAGAATTTCGATTTATGTTTAATTTTTTTGTGCACGAAACGCAACCCTCGCATAAATCGAGAGACTCGTGTAGGTTATACGAAAAATGAAAACTGTTTCGTGAAATCCCTAGGCATACTGTGTGAACATTCTACTAATAACTCAAATACCTATATTTTTTCTCACCGTTGTTTCGTGAACTACTCAGTTAAAATGTAAAATCCGTTCAAGTGTGAAGTAGCCTACGTCATTAATAGACTAACCTAAATACCTAACTGCAGTATTAAAAAGTATTATCCAAAGTGGGTATTAAGTATAACTATCGTGTTTAGCATTACCTAAAATAAATAATAATTTATTCACTTAGAAAAAACTAGGTCAATGTGATAATTGCCAACATCACATTTTAATCTTAAAAATAGGCCTATAGTAAAAAAAAAAAAATAACATGGATTAATTTTAATTTTCACCCTAATATTTCATAACCCATCATCGTAAACGAAAACTAATTAAAGCTTAATATTTACAACAAAAACATTTTTTTCTACACAAAAGTAAACGCGGGTTGACAATAAATCAAATGCTCCATCACTTTCATGATATAAAAAAACAGAACAGTTTATGGAAATACAGTTGAACGTCGTCGTCGTCGAGTGTTTAACATTGATTCGTGTGTTGTTTTATTTTTTCCTCAAAATCCCTGGTTTTCGTGGAAAAATTATTTGGGTAACTTAATCTCTACACTTGTTCTATGGGGAAAACGCGAAACGAAAGCTCCCTTTCAGAGATGCAAAACAGGATGGGTGCAAAGAGACTTCAGACATGTTGTTTTATTCAAACATGACGACTAGCAACATGGATTATTTTCCTCCCCCTGCCCCCTGTTTTTTTTATTTATAAAAAGAAATACATTCAAGACTAACAAGACATTTTAAAAGATAAAAAAGATACTCAACGTCATTTTTAATGACTATCAAATGATGCACAAATTTAGTTTTACGATTTCAATAAAGTCATGGTCCATTCTAAACTTAGTCAACAAAATAATCCACCCTAAACACTCTTAATAATGTATGGAAGTACCATTACAATTGGAAGTTATGACTACTAAATAACACAACGCAGTTCATATCGTGCATAAGTCTTTTCAAACACTAAAGATAATGTATTATTGATCCTATGTCGAATATACAGATATACAAAAAACTATATATCAAATCATATAGTTCATTGAACCACATTTCGGTGTTGAGATTGAAACGAAGTTTAGCTATTTCTTAAGGGTATGTATAGATTAATACGTTCGCGTTTAGAAGCCATGTTATGTTTAGAGTGAGACGGGGTCTATAGGTTTAGTCCAAAATACTGTTACGTTGAATACTTTATATCGGATATTTTTATGGTGTTGATTTTTAATTTATTTCAAACGATTTTTTATGAAAAATCAGTTAATTATATTAGAGAAAAAAAAATTTAAACCCCAAAACATCAAGTCAAACCGCAAGTCAAACCTAACCATGAAATGAATACTTTCAATTAGTATAAGTAACAAGATAATTCAGCATAATGACTTTAACACGAATTAGTATTCCAACACATACAATATACTGCATATGAAAAAAATTAACAGGAAAACTATCGGAGTCTCCGAGTAAACTCAAACATACAAGAACATACAGAAACAAAATAAACAAAAACTACTACCAATTCATTCATTCATTCAAATCACCTGTTGCTCGTGAAAAGAAACTTACTGTATTATATGGGGACTACATCGCGTCGATCATTGTTGTGTAGACCATCTTCATCAATTGAACATGGTATAATTATTTTTTAGGCACACTAGTAGTAGTAGTAGTAGTAGTACACAACACACTCAATTGGGAACGTCACTTTAATTCGTATCACACCATCTACTTTCCAAACCCTTCTACCAACCTCGAGACCAACCTAACTGATTAACGACTCGCTTTACCATCTCGAGCATTTCTCACTCCTCTCCAAAGAATATACACACAAAAAAATACCACACCATCAGCAATTATTTTTTTTTTCATCATCTTTCTCGTTAACTTCCAAGATGGCCGATTGATGAGCGGCAAAAGAGGAAGCATAGCAGAGCAGCAGCAAAACGGGGTTCCTGTGTTTCTCGGGCGCTTTTGCTCCCGGGCTAATTCATTGATTAGTAGAGGGCGCTCCCGCCCACGCTCATTAGCAAATGAAACTCCACTTAGCTATTCCACTTATGTTAATTAGTAGAGCGCGTCGTCGCGTCGCGAGCCAATGAAAACTCGACATTTGGTCGAGTTGTTCCGCCCCCGCAAGATTCTCATTTGCTGCAACGGTGGCGTTCGTTAATGAGGCTACGCTGCTAAGTCAACGACGCTAAAGAGAAAAGGAGGAGGCGAAGGAGAGTAGAAAAAAACATGGCGGCGGCTGCTGCTAGCTAGCAAATTAAGGACTTCCAATCTGGGACATCAACAACAGGATCTCTCCCCCTCTCGCCGTACTACTCCTTTTCGCTTCCTCGTTTTTAGTGTCTACATCTCACGAGTTTCCCGCGTCGACGAAATGTGGCCAAGTGCGCATGTGCGGAAATAAAAACGAAAGGGTGAGGATGGTGCAAGAAAAAAAATCTCGCACACACTAAAGAGTGAAGAGCTGATTGGTGCAAAATGATGGTGGGGATTAAGAAAACGGGTCGAAAAAACTGATGGGTGAAGTGGCGCCCATTTTGGATGTTTTGCGAGAAGTTCTGGATAAAGTTTTTATAGAACAGTATAAACAGAAAAACATGACACCAATAAAGTTCGTGTGGTTTTAATGGTCATTTTTTCTGCGAAAGCTTGAAAAACCGCGAATTTTAATTGGTTAATTGAAACTCAGTGACATGCTGTACTAGAGCGAGACCAGTTATACAGAAAGTCTACTGTCTAAGCGTTTTCGCTAATAGTCGACGAAATGAATCTTCCCAGAAAAACACTTCCCAATTATTTATTTATTTATTTATATATATATATATGAGAAATTTTCGCTATTTTGCGAGTTTTAGCGGAAGTGCACGAATAACAACTTTAAAGTTTTTCCACTTCGTGATAGTTTTCTTATATGCGATTTTTTACTCATATGAAGTTTTCGTAAAACGTAAGTCTCGCATAATTGAATCTCTTGTTTACCCGGACATTGATACAAAATAAATTTTAAAATATTTTAAGCTAGAAAATATTACTAAAGAATACTGTCATTTAACCATCAAGTAAACTAATATGAAAATATCTTTATTAATTACTGATACTGTAATCGCAAATATAGACTACATTCAAATCCCGACTGAGATGCTTCAATAATAATCCAGACTTAAAATTAACAACACCACTTTTTATTCATCACCTGAGTGGAAAAGTAACTAATAGCCAATAATAAACTACTATAAATCTCATGTAAGTCTTTTAAGCATTGGATCTCTTTGGTATAGTGGAACAAAACCTTTTCAATTAGCGGAAGCTCTCACCCATCCATCATCGAGTTCGACACAAATCAAAAGTGACACCCTATAATGAAAAACACTTAATTGTTCCTACTGTACACACATAGACAACATTCGTTCGAAAAACGCACGCGCCACAAACGTCGCACAGTCGGTTCCGGGACCCCCCAAAAATCATACAGGACCCACTCGAAAATTTCTCCTCCTTTTCATGGAAATTTTCCAAAGGGTTGACAAAGAATGAGGGAAAACGGTGCTAAAAGGGGTTGACAGTCAGCGAGGAGAAGGATGGGTGGAAAGAAAGATGGGGGTACATATATGTGTATAAATAAAAAGAAAACGAGGAAATAAAGGGGGGAGGGAGAGAAAAAAAGAAAAGGGTTTGATCACGAGCCGGGTGGCGATTAACCCTTTGATGCCTTGTCCCATCTGCCGTTTTCTCCACCGATTTAAGGAAAACACCGTTTAACCCCCTTTAGCCCCATTCCTTCCACCACTCGCGTATGTGTGTGTCTGCTTGTCTCTGTCCGAAATATCATGCTAGGTTCACCCCTTTAGCTCCCTTTTTCCAGACATCCTACTACAGTACTATATAAGGTACATCCATACCCCACCATTTCTGACTGTTGGCCCCCCTTCACTTTTCCCCCCACGTAGCATCTGGTCCCGACATCATCGTCTCTTTTATATTATATCCCAACCCTCAAAACTTTGTCGTGTGTCGCGTGTGTGTGAGAAAAGTGTCAGCGTGCGAAATCGTTTCACTGATTAGCCTTTCTATAATAATCTACAAACCTTTTTTTTTCTTCCGAGAGTTGAATAAAAACAGGAAATCTACTTCGTAGCAACAAAATTGGCTTTTATCTGTTTTAAAATACGCACTGCCTTTTCCTCATTTAAATCTAGTTATCAATTTCTTGAAAGTGAATTTTTTTAATCAATATTCTAAATCAGCATACCAAACAAGTGTATTCATATGACAAATTACTAACTTTTTGTATGTTTGTTTCACGCCGCCATAACCCTACGACTATGAATACCAGAAGACTAGAAATTGAAACCCACATTCATAAGCATCCCAACATGTGTGTTCGACTATTGTTTTTAATTGATTTTTAATCCTATTTTAACTAATTAATTAATCCTGTTTTCAAAACCCTCGATAAAGAACACAGCCAATAAACAAAATACCCTCTCAATGGTTGATTTTGAAGATTTCAGCTAAAACCTTTATTTTGCAATGAAATGAACGGCTTCAGCCAATACAATGGTGAGCCACACTTTTTCCAAAAATGACAAACTGTCCCTCAGTACCGTACTGTTTCTAGCATGTTACTTCACCACTTCCTGGATTTTCCAAAAACTGGCAGCATAATATAGAGAATTACCTTGTTGCTAACTATGGCACTCTATAGAGAAAAACGGCTCTCCTCAACAATTTCAACTATGCTGCTTACCATTATATTGCCCGAAGCCCTTCACATGTGCAGTACTCTTTTAAAACCAAAGTGATGTTAAAAAATTACGTTTCAATAACCGAACAAAATTGGTGAACGTCTAGTTTTAAAGTTAGTTAAGTCCCGTACTACAAAGTATACCATAAAGTTTCACCTTATTCAGCCGTTAATTTTTCTTCCCGATATTTGCATTGTAATTTGAATTATTAAACCGAAACAATCACTACTTGGTAAAATTTTCATGATTCCGCTAATCAAAACAAAAAATCTTGTTACTATTGTCGTATATATTATTAATATCACTTGCCCCTAAAAAATTTAGCCCCAAGCTCACTTAAGTTTGCTGTGTGTGTACATAAAACTTACTCTCACAACCAACGAATGAACCCCAAAGCTAAAAAATAAGAGAACAGAAGACGGTCCCTTTATTTATACATATATAAAAATAAATAAATATACATACACCCACATATGTATGTATGTATGTATAAAAAGCGTTTCGGGGTCACGAACGCGAATCGCAGCATCATCCTGATTAATTAAGGCTGACTTTCAACGAAAGGAGAAAAATAGGGAAAATTAAATAAAAAGAAAGAGGGTAAAAGAATAAAAATCTCGGTGGCATCCACTAACGCTATTACACAGCAACAGCAGTCTGCGTGCAATGATTACTTCTACTTTTCCCTTTGCCTTTTATTTCTGTCGATTTTGGCTACATTTCCAGGCAATGTGATGAATTTTGAAAAGTCGTTTTTATCCCCGGTGTCGTTTTTCGAAAATGCTAATGAACCTCCTTCGAAACTTATTCATCATCCTACACGGCGAGTGCTGCTCAGCGAAAAGACGAAGAAGAAGAGGAGATGAAGAAAAAAACTTGAAGACCTTCTTCAAACCCACTTCACTCAATGACTCCGACGAAGATAAAAAAGAATAACGTTGTATTATATCTATCCGAAAACAACAGGAACATTGCGAAATGAAACAAGAATGAAGAAAAAAACTAAAACTACCCACGTTATCCTACTCATCATCTTCCATCTAAGCGAAAAGCAGTAGATGCTGTATAATATATCATGCGCAAACTTTGTTTGTTTCGTAACATGAACAAGTATGTAACTCAACGAGCTTGAGGACGTCTATTTGGATACACTGAAGATAAGCACCCGAATGACCAGTTCTCGGTTTTCATGCGAAACTTCCATATACTAATTGATGGGACGATGGGTACTATACTTTGCCTGTGAAAATAGTGGATTAGTTAATGGATGCTCTTCATTAGCTAATATCACTAAACCTAAATCAATACACGTAGGCCTACTAAGAACACTGAGCTAATGTCTATAGCAGTGTTCCCAAAGTGTGGTACACGTACCACCAGTGGTACGCAGAATATTTCAAGTGGTACGCGAGAGAGTTTTCAAGAAGTGGTACTTTGTGCGTGTTGTATGTAATGTATACGAAAAGAAATGTTATTTGAGAAATAAAAAGTAGAATGAATCATTGCACCTTTCTTAAGGATTAAACTTTAATCAATTCAAGGAGATGGGTACTCCAAAACTACATTTGTGTATTCTACCAATCATCACCTTTGAAACGAATTTGTTATCTTTTGTTACTCTATCTGGAATTCAAACAAAAACTCACATTACTTTAAACTAGTTTTGAATTCTATCATGACCATTTTTGTATACTAAAATTGTAACTGATATATCTATGATTATTTTTTAGTTAGGCATAATTTTTGGTTTTCATGTAGGTGTATGTTTGTTTTGATTCGATTCCTGGCCACGTCCTGTTGCATTCGCTTCTCTATTTCTGTCATTTCATTGCAGGAAATTACAAAGAAAAAAAAAAGACATGTTTACATATTTATTTTTCTTCCAAATTATCAAGTGGTACGTAGGAATACGCGACTTTGGAAAGTTTGGGAAACACTGGTCTATACCATCAATACCACAAAATTAACTAAACGTATAAGTGATTTATTTACGTTTCGTGATATATATAGTATTGTAGTTGACAACAATGTTGACGAAGACTTAAACTACAATTACTTTTAATGGTGTTTCACGTCATGTGTACAATATCCCTTATTCCATCTGTTATAATTTGTTTGTTTTTTAAATCCACAAGTTACTTAATTACAGCATTCCCATTAACCGTATCTAGCCACGTCGGACACGTAACGGTATATCTCAGTCATTCAATACAATTTTAAGAAAAAACAAATAGCATGTCTACCATAAAAGAAATCGGTGTACATTGCACATAAGAACGAGGGGAGAGAAAAAGAAAACGAAAAACCATGCATATTTCAATAAATCAGAATAACCTCATCCTTTTTTTACAACGGAGAAAAAAAAACACGACGATAGGTATAGGAAGTAGCCTAGTAGCACCCCTGGAGAAAACAGGTTGTCCACATAGGGGGGCAAAGCCGAATGGCCTCTATTCAACCAGGACCACTTTGCATACATTTGCGTGGGCGTTCCAGTCGTCAGTGGACGAGCAAGAACGAGCTTCCCAAGCATCGTTTCGCATCGTTACCACCAGGCGGTGGTACTAGTTCCACTAGGGGACCGTCCACCCTAGCCACACCGATGCCAGCCATCACCCTTCCTTTCAACCCCCCCTCCCCCAACTTTTTTCTTCTTTTCGTGTATGTATCTACGAAATGACCAATTGCGTTTTTCACGAGCACCAAACGAATAAAACGGGCACTGTGTTCCTACAAGAATGAATATATATACATGTACGTATATACATATATACAGTATGTATGTG